>CAUYLG010047558.1:0-68054 GCA_963573385.1 Cacajao melanocephalus | reverse complement strand
GAGAATTGCTTGAACCCTGGAGGCGGAGGTTGCAGTGAGCTGAGGTTGCAGCACTGCACGCCAGCCTGGCGCCTGGTGACAGAGTGAGACTCTGTCTCAATTAAAAAAAAAAATCCTAGAAGAAAACCTAAGCAAAACCATCCAGGACATAGGCATAGGCAAGGACTTCATGTCCAAAACACCAAAAGCAATGGCAACAAAAGCCGAAATAGACAAATGAGATCTAACTAAATTCCACAGCTTCTGTACAGCAAAAGAAACAATCGTTAGAGTGAACCTGCAACCAACCAAATGGGAAACAATTTTTGCAATGTACCCATCTGACAAAGGGCTAATATCCAGAATCTACAAAGAACTAAAACAGATTTACAAGAAAAAAACAATCAAGCCCATACAAAAGTGGGTGAAGGATATGAACAGACACTTTTCAAAAGAAGACATATATGTGGTCAACAAGCATATGAAAAAATACTCATCATCATTGATTATTAGAGAAATGCAAATCAAAACCACATTGAGATACCACCTCATACCAGTTAGAATGGCAATCGTTAAAAAATCTGGAGACAACAGATGCTGGAGAGGATGTGGAGAAGTAGGCACACATTTACGCTGTTGGTGGGAGTGTAAACTACTTCAACCATTGTGGAAGACAGTGTGGCACTTACTCAAGGACCTAGAAATAGAAATTCCATTTGACCCAGCAATCCCATTACTGGGTATATACCTAAAGAATTACAAATCATTTTATTATAAAGACACGTGCACACGGATGTTCATAGCTGCACTGTTTACAATAGCAAAGACCTGGAACCAACCTAAATGCCCATCGATGATAGACTGGACAAGGAAAATGTGGCAGCTATAAACGAGAATACTGTGGAGCCATAAACAATGTTGAGTTTGTGTCCTTTTTAGGGACATGAATGAACCTGTAAACCATAATTCTCAGCAAACTGACATGAGAATAGAAAATCAAACACTGTGTGTTCTCACTCATAGGCGGGTGTTGAACAATGAGAACACATGGACACAGGGAGGGGAGCATCACACACAGGGTTCTGTTGTGGGGGGCCAATGGAGGGACAGTGGGGGTGGGGATGGGGAGGTCGGGGAGGGATAACATGGGGAGAAATGCCAGATGTAGGTGACGTGGGGGATGGAGGCAGCAAATCACATTGCCATGTGTGGACCTATGCAACAACATTGCATGATCTGCACATGTACCCCAGAACCTAAAGTACAATAAAAAAGCAAACAAAGAAAAAACACAAAAAAACACAAAAAAAAACAACAAAAAAGACATGATCTCATTCTTTTATGGCTGCATAGTATTCCCAGTATATATGTACCACATTGTCTTTATCTGGTTTGTCATTGATGAATACTTCGGTTGATTCCATGTCTTTGCTATTGTGAATATTGCTGCAGTGAACATTCACCTGCATGTGTCTTTATGGTAGAATGATTTGTATTCGTCTGGGCATGTACCTGGTAATGAGATTGCTGGGTTGAATGGTAGTTCTGTTTTTAGCTCTTTGAGAAATGGCCAAACTGCTTTCCACAGTGGTTGAACTAATTTACACTCCTACCAACAGTGTATAAGTGTTTTCATTTTCTCCACAACCTTGCCAGCGTCTGTTGTTTTTTGACTTTTTAATAATAGCTATTCTGACTGGTGTAAGATGGTATTTCATTGTGTTTTTAATTTACATTTCTCTAATGATCAGCTATATTGAGCTTTTTTTCATATGCTTATTGGCCACGTGTGTCTTCTTTTGAGAAGTGTCTGTCCATGTCTTTTCCCAGTTTTTAATGGGGTTGTTTTTCTCTTGTAAATTTGTATTCCTTATAGATGCTAGATGTTAGACCTTTGTCAGATGCATAGTTTGCAAATATTTTCTCCCATTCTATAGGTTGTTTACTCTGTTGATAGTTTCTTTAGCTGTGCAGAAGCTCTTAAGTTTCATTGGATCCCATTTATCAACTTTTGTTTTTATTGTGATTGTTTTTGGTGTCTTTGTCATAAAATCTTTGACCATTCCTATGACCAGTTGGTATTGCTTTGATTGTCTTCCAGGGCTTTCATACTTTTAGGTTTTACATTTAAGTCTTTAATTATTCTTGAGTTGATTTTTGTTTATGGTATAAGAAGGGATTCAGCTTCAGTCTTATGCATATGGCTAGCCAGTTTTCCCAGCAACGTTCATTGAATAGGGAGTCTTTTCCCTGTTGCTTATTTTTCTCAGTTTCTCAAAGACCGGTGGTCACAGTTGTGGCCTTATTTATGGGCTTTCTATACTGTTTCATTGGTCTGTTTGTCTGTTTTTGTACCAGTACCAGGCTGTTTTGGTTAATATATCCCTGTAGTATAGTTTGAAGTTGAGTAATGTGATGCCTCCAGCTTTGTTCTCTTTACTTAAGATTACTTTGGCTATTCAGACTCGGTTTTGGTTTTATATGAATTTTAAAATAGTTTTTTCTAATTGTGTGAAAAATGTCATTGGCAGTTTGTAAGGCATAGCGTTGAATCTATAAATTGCTTTGACCATTTTAATAATATTGATTCTTCCAATCCATGAGCATGGAATGTTTTTCCATTTGTTTGTGTCTTCTCTGATTTCTTTGAGTACTGTTTTGTAATTCTCATTGTAGAGATTGTCGCCTCCATGTTTAGCTGTATTCCTAGGTATTGTATATATTTTATTCTTTTTGTGGCAATTGTAAATGGATTGCCTTTCTGGTTTGGCTGTTGGTGGTGTATAGGAATGCTAATGATTTTTTGTACATTGATTTTATATCCTAAAACTTTGCTGACATTTTTTATTAGCTGATGGAGCTTTGGGGCCAAAACTATGGGGTTTTCTAGATATAGAATCATGTCATCTGCAAAGAGAGAACGTTTGACTTCCTCTTTTCCTATTTAGGTGTCCTTTATTTCTTTCTCTTGCCTGATTGTTCTGGCTAGAATTTCCAATACCATGGTGACCAGGACTGGTTAGAGAGGGAATTCTTGTCTTATTCTGGTTTTCAAGTGAAATGCTTCCAGCTTTTACCCATTCAGCCTAATGTTGTCAATGGGCTTGTCGTGGATGGCTCTTATTATTTTGAGGTATGTTCCTTTAATGCCTGTCTTAGTGAGAATTTTTAACATGAATGGGTGTTAAATTTTATTGAAAGCCTTTTTTTGCATCGACTAAGATAATCGTGGTTTTTGTCTTTAGTTCTGTTCATGTAATGAATCACATTTATTGATTTGCATTCTGGGGATGAAGTCTACTTGATCATGGTGGATTAGCTTTTTGATTTGCTGCTGGATTCAGTTTTGCCAGTATTTTGTTGACGATTTTTCATCAAGGATATTGGCCTAAAGTTTTTTTTCTTTTTATTTGTTGTCGTTGTTTTTGTTTTTTTTGTGTGTGTGTCTGTTCAAGGTTTTGATATCAGGGTGGTGCTGGCCTTGTAGAATGAGTTGGGGATGAGTCCCTCCTCCTCAATTTTTTGGAATAGTTTCAGTAGGAATGGTAGTAGCTCTTCTTGTACATTTCGTAGAATTTGGCTGTCAATCCTTCAGGTCCTGGGCTTTTTTTGTTTGGTAGCCCATTTATGACTGATTAAATTTTGGAGCTTGTTATTGGTCTGTTCAGGAAATAAATTTCTCTCTTGAGTCAGTCTTCGCAGGATGTATGTGTCCAGGAATTTATCCATCTCTTCTAGGTGTTCTACTTTGTATGCATAGAGGTGTTCATAGTAGTTTCTGATGGTTATTTTTATTTCTGTGGAGTCAGGGTTAACATTCCCTTAGTCACTTCTAATCGTGTTAATTTGGATCTTCTCTCTCTCTTCTTTATTAGTCTAGCTAGTGGCCTATCTATCTTATTAGTTTCTTTTCAAAAAACAAACTCCTGGATTCATTGATCTTTTGAATTTTTTTTGTGTCTCAATTTCCTTCATTTCAGCTCTGGTTTTGATTATTTCTTCTCTTCTTCTAGCTTTGGGGTTGATTTGTTCTTGCTTCTCTAATTCTTTCAGTTGTGATGTTAGGTTGTTAATTTGAGATCTTTCTAACTTTTTGATGTGGGCATTTAATGCTATGTATTTCCCCCTTAACACTGCCTTAGCTATGTCCCAGAGATTCTAGTATGTTGTATCTTTGTTTTCATTAGCTTCAAAGAACTTCTTGGTTTCTGACTTAATTTCATTATTTACCCAAAAGTCATTCAGGAGCATATTGTTTAATTTCCATGTAATTACATGATTTTCAGTGATTTTCTTAGTCTTAACTTCTGTTTTTATTGCTCTGTGGTACCTCAGTGTGTTTGGTATCATTTCGGTTCTTTTGCCTTTGTTGAAGATTGTTTTATGTTCAATTATGTGGTCAATTTTTAGAGTATGTTCTATGTGGCAATGAGAAGACTGTATATTCTGTTTTTCCTATAAATCTTGTGAGCTTTTCTCACATATTTTCTTTTTCTTTTTTTCTTCTGTGGGTAATTTTATACATTCTGTCTTTAGGCTTGCTAATTCTTTCCTATGCTTTGTCAAGTCTGCTGTTGAAACTTTGAAAAGGGTTTTTCAGTTCAATTATTGTATTGTCTTTTCTAAGATTTCTATTTGGTTTTTTATTTATTTCAATTTCCTTGTCAAATTTCTCACTTTGTTCCTGGGTTGTTTTCCAAATTTCTTTTAGTTTTCTACCCATATTTGCTTGTGATTTTCCAAACTTCCTTAAAAGTTTTATTCTGAATTCTTTGATATTTCACAGTTCATCAACTCTTCTGAGTCTATTGTTACTTTCTTTTGGTGGTGTCATATTCCCCTCAGTTTTCACAATCCTACATCTTTATGTTGATTCCTGCACATTTTAGGAGATAGCCACCTCTTCCAGTTTATGCAAGAGTTCTTTGGTTGTAGCATACCTTTACTACTTAGCATCAGAAGTTAAATGCTGGCCTGTTGTTTCTTCCCATTCTGCAGAAGACTTATAGTGAGCATTGGAACTGAAACACTGCACTGGAACTAACTCATTGCCTTGCCATTTTTTTTTTTTTTTCTGGTCTGGGGAAGACGTATAGTGAACTCCAGAACTTAAATGCTTATCTGGAACAAAATCACTGCCTGCCATTGTTTTCTGGTCTGGGGAAAACTTACAGTGAGCATTGGAAGTTAAACGTTGCCCTTCAACTACCTTGCTGACCTGCCATTGTTTCCCAGCATAAAGAAGACTTAAGGAAGCACCAGAATTTAATCTCGACCTTTTAGTTGTTTCTGGGTCAAGGCAAGGCTCCAGAGAGCACTTGTGCTTTATGGAAAATGTTGCCAAGAATTCGAGTCTTCCCACAGATTCTGCCCCCTGCAGGAATACAGCACCAACCAGTCTCTTTAATATGAATTCTCCATTGATTGAAGTACAGAGTAGCTGCCAAGATCCATGTACCAGTTCATGTAATCAGTGCCAGCTGTTTGTCCCCAATTCACCCCAATTGGTTCAGTATTCCTGGCACTCCCATTACTCCCTGTGGTGCAAGACCAAAATGGCCTTCCTGTGAAGATTCACAGACCTTTGGGGAAATCTAAAGTCTACCTCCTCTTCCCTTGGAAACTGAGTCTAGAGAAATTTTGTGTTAGGGACATTATGATGGCTTGTGGGAGAGGGTGGCACAGTCCAACACGAATATTTCTCCTACCAGTCTTGGCTTCTCTCAATTCTGTGGGCCCAGGGAGTTTTTCATTTTCTCCTCCAAGTTCTAGTGAACTAGGGATGGTATTCTTGTCTTTGGATAGTTTTTAGTTAGATTTTTGTGGCGGGAGTGATGCCAGATAATCTATTCCACCATCTTGCTGATGCCACTGCCAGTCTTTGCCTGTATAAATTTTTTGATCCTTTCACTGTAATAGCCTAATTGGATGATGCATCTGTTTCTTATAACACTAAAGTTAATAAAATGAAAAAATATATTTCACTAGGCTCTTTATCAATGATGAAATGATTACAAATAAGAACAGAAAGAATAATTTATGGTACTACTTTGATATCTTGCCATTAATAGGATATCTATACAACTTGATTCATCCAGAACATTCTCACTTTTACCTGTTGTCCCAGTATCTTGTGTGATTAGCATTTACTGCTGTCCCTTTCACTGTTAAATATGTCCCAGCTTTCATGCTAAGTTATATGGTCACTATAACTATGTGTACTTTTTATATAAAAGATGCACCTTTTCTTTTTATGTCTTCTGTTCTTTAATTATTGAATATAATTATTCTTAGCTAGCCTAAAGACAGAACGTATAAAATTGCTATGTATATTTTAAATGAGTGCTTTTTTCAGACAGTAATAGCAAATATAGGTTGTAGATAACTAGACTGTAATTATTTTAATATTCCAAGCAGCCTTTCTGATGTTTTTTCAACATCACATCCACATTTCAAATAGCATTTTATGCACTTAGAACCAAACTTATTTTCTCTTTATTGAGACTCAGGGATGTTGGAATACAGGGACAGAGCCTCTTATTTCATACTTCTGGCTCCTGTGTTTAGCCTTTCCATGAGGGGAGGACAATAGAATTAGCTGATGGGCATAAGGCTGCATAGATATTTTATGGGTATAGTACAGTCGAAGGTTTCTGGGTTGAGAGTCAGGCCTGGTTCTAACCCTTATTCATAATGGAAAAAAGTATTTTCTATGAGCCTGGTTCGCCTGATCCAGCATTGTGTGGATTAAATAAACTAAAATTTGAAAGTGGTTGAGTAATTTAACTAAATTGAATATATTATGGGACATGGTATATATATATATATAAAGTATATGACCACCAAAAGTGTAGTTAGCTTAACTAAACCTCTTCCTTCTTATAAGTAATAAAGAAAATGCTAATTAAGACATATTATTTTTCACATATTGAAAAGGTAAATTAGTTTAAATATCAAGCATCATTTTAAATTAATAATTCCAAAATACCTAGGGTGCAGTTAGTAAACACTCTAAAATGCTATTGGTGGGAATATAAATTGGTACAGTCTTCCTGAAAGCCTTTGGTTATCTGTATTGTGAACCTTAAAAATATCCCTAGATTTGACCTAGTAATCTATTCCTTAGTTAGTATAACATCAGTGTCAAAACTCAAAATCTCCTAAAAACATATTAATCTCACTTCTGAATATTGTAAAAAACAAAATATTAGGCAGGATAAACTAGTAGCACATTTAAAATGTCATACATCATAATCACATTGATTTTATTCCAGGAATGCAAAGATGGTTTGATATTAGGAATACTATTATTAATAGTGTAAATCACTATACTGATAAAAAAGAAAAATCATTTGTGATTATTTATATACTAGTTAGAGTGAGCCTAACTTGCTGTAAAAAGGAACCCAAAAATGCAGTGGATAAATTAAATAAGAAAGTTTATTTCTCTCTTGCATAACAATCCAGATGCATTAAGATGGCCCAGGGCTGGGATCAAATGGTACTTTTTCATGAGGTCACTTAGGAACCTAGGCTGACAAGTGAGATGCCTCTGTCATCCTCAACATGCATATCCATCTCTGCTTTAAAGGCTGCTGTTCCAGTGAACACCATTTCTCAGCCAGCAAGAAGAGTGGAAAAAGATGAGGAAGACAAATAATTCCTTTTAGGGAATTTCCATGGAAATTGCACATATCATTCTGACATTTTACTGGAGGAAACAGTCCCAGGGCCACACTTGGGGCAGCAGGGACCTGTTTGCATGCACTGTGCTAAAAGTTGCAGGGAGACTATTTTTAAAAGAAATGAAGAACAGACACTGGGGAACAGTTAACAGACTAATGGCTTTCAGCATTGTGTGCCTATTTTTTGTACAGTAGCCCTAGGCACTTAGGATATAGCAATGAGCAAAATGGCATATATTCCTGTCCCCTCAGAGCTCATTCTAGTAGGAATGATACACTGTTAGCCATGAACATGCTGTATAAGTAACATATATTGAATTTTTTAAAGTGTTAAAATGCTATTACAAAGGAAATGATAGAGAAGATTCCGGGAGACTCTGGAGTCCCAGGGCTGGGACCATTTTATATAGTATGGCCAAAGCTGGCTTCATCAAGAAGGTAACATTCAAACAAAAGTGAAGAAGTTGAGTGAGGCACGTTGATATTCAGGGGAAGAAATTGCTGATAGAGGGAAGAGCTAGTGCAGAGACCCTAAGGTAAGAGCGTGGCTGGCATGGCTAGGGGACTTAAGGAAGCCAGTGTGATTATAGCATAGTGGACAAAGAGGAGTGAGTTGGAAATGACATTAGAGGCATTCTAAGGCCTTGGTCACGTGGGGCCTTTGAGGCTGTTCCAGTGACTTTAACTCTCAGTAATGAGAGAGTAAGAGGGTATTACGCTATGAAGGGACATGATCTGATTTAGACTTTAAAAGATCATTCCAGCTGCATGAGAACAAAGGTGGGAAACCAATGAGAAGGTGACTCTGGTAATCCAGATGAGAGGAAATGATGGTGGCTTAGACCAGAGTGGTAGCTGGGGAGGTGATCATATTCTGGATATATTTGAAAGGAAGAGTAAATATGGTTTTCTGATGGATTTGATAGGGGGCATGAAGGCAAGAAAGTAAGCCATAGATAAGCTTACTGTATCAGAGTTTTCTAGAGGGACAGAACTAATAGGATAGATATACATATGAAGGGGAGTTTATTAGGGAGTGTTGTCTCACATGATCACAAGGTGAAGTCCCGCAGTAGGCTGTCTGCAAGCTGAGGAGCAAGGAAGCCAGTCTGAGTCCCAAAACGTCAAAAGTAGGGAAGCTGACAGTGCAGCCTTCAGTCTGTGGCTGAACGCCTGAGAGACCCTGGCAAACACTGGTGTAAGTCCAAGACTCCAAAAGCTGAAGAACCTGGTGTCTGATGTTCAAGGGCAGGAAGCATCCAGCATGCCAGAAAGATGAAGGCCAGAAGACTCAGCAAGTCTGTTCATTACACTTTCTTTTGCCTGCTTTATTCCAGCCGTGCAGGCAGCTGATGAGATGGTACCCACCCAGACTGAGGGTTGGTCTGCCTCTCCCAGTCCTCTGACTCAAATATTAATCTCCTTTGGCAGCATCCTCACAGAGACACCCAGGAACAATACTTTGCATCCTTCAATCCAATCAAGTTGACACTCAGTATTAACCATCACACTTACACACAGGAAAACATGGAAAGAAATGTGCTAGTTCATTTCACTGTGAGATGGGATATGTGAATTTTGAATTGTATTTTTCTGTATTTCTAAATGTTCTCTTTTTATACACTTTATAAGCTGAATAATAATGCACAGAAGTCAACATTTTGTCATACTGTTGCCCTGTTCCTAAGTCCTAGGGCATCTTTAGCCTGCCTGCTTTCTGTTTTCTGCCCCTGGGAAACCAGAATCACAAAGAGGGTGTGCTGGCCCTTTATCCTTGGCATCACATTAGCTGACATCAGGAACTGAGCAGAGCAGTGTGATTGTGATGTCACTATCTCACCTCACTCCCACCTAAGAGATTGTGTGGGAGAGCCTCAGAGACTCTAACTCTTTGGGCCCATGTCTAAGGAGGCCTGGAGGCTGTGCTCTCATTAGCTTCTCATTAGAAGCTCTGCCTGCCCTGCAGCCTGCACTGAGGGCTCTGATCACTGCTGCTGAGCTCTTAATGGGGGTCAACGAAGATGGGGGCTTATCTGAATTTAGACCATCCACTTCTAAAGGAAAACCAAGCCTTGAGACTGATAGAGATGAGAGAAGAGAATGGTAATGCCTCCAACACAGAGCAGGCAGGAAGTTTGAGGCCTCTGAGGGATACAGGAAAATCTAACCTCAAAGAGAAGAAGGTAAGAACAAGACAACCTCTGTCCTCCTGACATAGAGATCTTACTGAAAAAATAAATCTCATTGCTGAGCTGAGTTAGGCACTGGTAATATAAAAACAGCCCCTCACCTCAAGGAGATGAATTTTGATGGGGCAGGGATGATGGAACAAGCTGTGATCACATTGACCAGAAATAAGGGCCATCATCTAGAGATGCTGGACTGCATGCCCTGAGAAACACAGGGAGGTGTCTGACATCTTAGGGCAACAGGCAGAATCAGGCAGGACTTTCTGGAAGAGGTAGATTGTGAGCTAATGGCACTTCCTCCCTTGCTCAAAAACTTACAAAGTGCCGCAGCTCAAGAAAAAGTGAAGTTGTCACAGCTTCCTAGCTGTCTGGCCAAGAATTTGCATAGTTTAATTTCCCCTCTGTACTTTTTCTTGTTTTTCTTATGTATTTATTTTAATTAATTTTAAGTTATAACTTTTTTGTATTGTACAGTTCAGTGGTGTGAAGTACATTTAAATTGTTGTGCAACCATCACCACTGTCCATCTCCAGAATGTTATTTTGTAAAACTAAAACTGTCCGCTGAACAACAGCGGGCACGGTTTCTCTCCCCTTAGTCCCTGGCAACCATCATTCTACTTCCTGTCTCTGTGTATTTGGTGCTCTAGGGCAGGGGTCCCCAGCCCCTGTGCCACAGCCTGGTACAGGTCTGTGGCCTGTTAGGATTCAGGCTGCACAGCAGGAAGTGAGCAGCAGGTGAGCTACTTCCTGATAAGCTAAGGTGGAACTGTTTCATCCCAAAACCATCCTACCCCCATCCTATGGAAATGTTTTCTTCCACGAAACCTGTCCCTAGTGCCAGAAAGGTTGGGGACTGTTGCTCTAGGGTACCTGATATGAATGGAATTATATTGTAGTAGTCCTTTTATGACTGGCTTATTTCACTTAGCGTAATGTCTTCAAGTTCATCCACATTGTAGCATATGTCAGAATTTCCTTTTTTCTTAAAAATGAATACTATTCCATTGTATGTATATACCACATTTTGTTCATCCATTCATCTGCCGATGGACAGACACTTGGGTTGCTTCCACCTTTTGACTGTTATGAATAATGCTTTTGTGAACAGGGGTATATAAATATCTGTTCTCATTTCTGCTTTCAGTTCTTTGGGGTATATACTTAGAAGTAGGAATTGGTCAATATGATAATTCTATTTTTGATTTTTCGAGGAACTGCCATACATTTTCCATAGCATCTGCATCATTTTACATTCCCATCAGCAGTGTACAAGGATTCCAATTTCTCCACATCATTGCCAGCACTGTTTTATAATAACCATTGTAATGGGTGTGAATTGATATCTTCTACCTTTCTTAACTGTCTCTCCCACCACAGATAACAATCTGTGCTGTGCCCACTCCGAGACAACCCCCTTTTCCATAAAAAGGCTGTAAACTGTCCCCCTTCATTGTGTCACACACATTTTCCCCTCTGCCTGGAAGACTTGGTAACTCATCTTTCTTCCTCAAAGATGTTACTTCTCCTTGCCTTCCTCCTTTCCACACCAACTCAGAAGCAGTCAAGTTCTTTCTTGTATTCCTCTAACTCTTCATTGATTCCTCTTTTTAAAACAAATAAACTTAGATAGGTTATGTACAGTTCTGCAAGTTTTGACAAACCATCACCACATCAAGATAAAGAACAGTTCCATCACCTCAAACATTTCTCCAGACCTTTGGCCCCAGCACACTTCTTTTCTCATGCCCCAGCTCCTAGTAACCACTCATCTATTTTCTGTGACCATAGCGTCTCCTTTTCTGGAATGTCATGTAAATATTCATTAGGAAGGCTTTTGAGTCTGGCTCCGTTCCCTCTGCATAATGCATTAGAGATTCACCCATGTTGTCGTATGTCGCCGTAATCTGTTCCTTTTCATTGCTTAGTAATATTCTATTTTATGGGCGTACCAAAGCTTATCCATTCTCCAGTTGGGACATACCTGGGCTGCTAAGCATTCACATAAAGATTTTGTGTGAATATACACTTTAATTTCACTTGAGTAAACAGAGAGAAATGATTGCTGAGCTGTGTGTTAAGTCTGTTTTTAAATTTTATTAGAAACTGCCAAACCGTTTCCCAAAGTAGCTACATAAGTTTGCACTCCCACCAGCCATGTAAGAGAGTTCCAGTTAGGTTGCATTCTTACCAGCCCTTCATATTGTGGAGTTAATAATATTATTTTCATCATCCAAATACAGATATGTCACCGTTCATGTATTTCCCTAATGACTAATAATGTTGAGCATCTTTTCACATGTGTATTTTGTCATGTGAATATCTTCCTTGGTGAAGTATCTATTAAAATTTTTTTGTGATTTTTAAAATTATTTTCTAATTATTAAATTTTGAGAGTTATTTAACTATTCTGGATTCAAGTTGTTTATAAGATATGTGATCTGCAAACACTTTCTCCCAAATCAAATAACAGAGATAATTTTTATGAAGTCTGACTTACCAGTGTGTTCTTTTATAGATCACGTTTTTGGTGTTGTCTGTAAAAAAATCTCTACTTAACCTAAGGTCACAAAGATTTTCTCCTGTTTGCTCTAGAAGTTTTTAGTTGTAGGTTTTATTTTTAGATCTGTGGTCCATTTTGAGTAGATTTTTGTGGATGGTACAATGTATGGATTAAGATTCAATTGTCTCCGTACTGTTTGTTGAAAAGACTATTATTTCTCCATTGAATCGCCTTTGCAGCTTTGTTGAAAATCATTTGACCACATATGTGTGGCCTGCTAGTGGACTTTCTAATTTTCTTCCATTGATCTATATGCCTATCCTTTTTCAATACCACACTGTCTTGATTACTGTAGCTTTTAGAGTCAGTCTTAGAGATAGGTAGTGTAAGTTGTCCAACACTAATCTTTTTCAAGATTGTTTTGCCTATGATGTTTTCTTTGCTTTTCTTAGAATCAGCATAATAAATTCTACACAAAATCCTACTAGGTTATTTTTAAAATTTGTGTTGAATCTATATTAAGGTTGAAATCTTAATGAAATTGAGTCGTCTCATCCATGGCCATGGAAGATCTTACCATTTATTTAGGTCTTTAATTTCTTTCATCAGCATTTATAGTTTTCATCATCCAGAAGTTGCATCTATTTTGTTAGATTATATTGAATCATATTTTTATCTCCAATTCCCAATTGTTCTTTGCTAATATAGAAATGTAATAGATGTTTTAATGTTGATATTGCACCATTTGATCTTTCTAAACTCATTTATTAATTCTAGTCACTTTTTTTGTTAGATTCTTTGGAGTTTTTCTGCCTATATAATTAGCTAAATACCTGTTGCTTAATAATTTTCCCTATAAGGGATTAATTTTATTTTAATTATGCCACATATGTTAACATATTTTTTTACAGTGGTGTACATTATTAATAAACTGGTGAGTTTTGGAAAATAACTCTTCAAAACATACTTACCCTATGAAGAATCAAATGTACCAGGGAAAATGCATGAGCATTTGTAATTTTTCAGTTTATAATCCATCCTCTGTGTCTGTAGGCTCTGTACCCATAGATTCAATCAACCGTGGATCAAAAATGATTTTTTTAAAAATAGAAATAACGATACAATACAACAATAAAAAGTAATACAAACGTAAAAACAATACAGTATAACTACTTACATAGCATTTACATTGTGTTAGGTATTGTAAATAATTAGAGGTGTTTTACAGTATACGGGAGGATGTTCACAGTTACATGCAAATACTCTGCCATTTTGTGAAAGGGAGCTGAGTATCTATGGATTTTGGTATCACAGGAGTCCTGGAACATATCCCCCATGGATTGCTAAGGAAGACTGTACTTTGTTGTGTCCTATGACATACATCTGATTTTTTTAAAATAACAACAATATAAACCAACATGGAATGGGAAAATGACCTATGTTTCTAAATACCTATTTTTAAGATACTAGTTATTCTTCACCTTAACTCTCTGTTGTAATCATTCTTTTTAAAAATAAAATGATAAGAAATATTTTAAAGTTGTATTATATATGCATGTATTCTAAATAGTCCATTGAATTGGGAATTTTGACTACTTAAATATTTTTTTAAAATTTCAACTCATAATATAGAAATCAGGCTTAATACATTTTCTTCTTCACTATCAGATCAGAATATATCTTTCCCACACATATTTTTAAAATTGGTTTTAAAAAAACTTTTTAAAGCATTGTTTGTGATATCTTCTTAGTGAATTAGTGACCTTTTTGAAGTTTTTTTAAAGAAACAATATTAGTTTAATAGTTGATAATTTTTTTAAATATTGGAATCCCCAAATTGTGTGGCAAATCCCTTTAAGTTCCATGCTTTATATTCCCCTTAAACATAATTCTATTTTCTCTAATTGGCTTGTTACATCACTAGAGTATATTTCAAACTTTATATTCTACATAGATACATATACACACAGAGTACAATATAAACAAACCTGAAAAAGCTGCCACAAAGGGTTACTAATACACAAACACAGACGTATTTCCACAATTTAGAATACACTAATCAATTTCAGTAATTGCATAACCTGTATCACTGCACTTACAGCTAAACACTGGTTACCCAGCCAGGTGTAGAGCATTGTACAACATTTTTTGTGTTTTTCAAAATGTATTACAAATTACTATTAAAAAAAAAAATCTACATTTACTATTAAAAAAAAAAAAAGAGCTACAATTTTAAGTGTGTGCAGATGTGAGTTTTCGCTTACAGAACTGTTTTTAATATTCATCTATGGTATTTTCTTGGCAAAGAAAATGGACATTTGTTCCCACTGCATGACTTTAACAGATCAGTAGACATCCTAGGAATACTCTAAGGAAGAGACCCCAGGTCATGGAAAATATCTCATCAAACATCGGTATCTTTGAATCTTAAGTGTGACAATTGCTTATGTTGTTGTACATTTCATATTAATGTTGAATGAGGAATTCTAGCAGATTTTTTAATGAGCTTCTAAAGACATAATTTAGGCCTCTATTTCTATAAATTGTTGTAATTATATTATGAGTTCTGGTGTTTATTCAACCCCAACTACCTTATGAAATTGAAGGAAGTATTATACACTTTAGATACTTGCTGAGAATAAGAAATTATTAGAATGGCCATACTTAGATTTTAACTAATGGTCCATTCAGTGCTGTATTTGATGTCTAATTTCACAGAGAGGCTGTAAAATGGATGATGTGAACTTACAAATCTCTGTTTACTTAAACAATTTATGAGTGAATGAGTCAACATATATTTAACAAGCATATACTGTATATTTAGGTCAGTGCTGGGGAAAATGATGAAAAGACATGTAACTTTGTCACTGCATTCTGGAAGCTTTTCTTATTGTAGTGACAATGAGAAATACAAGTAAAAAAAGAACTAGAAAACTACCTAATCATGCATGGTAAAATTCTACTTTAGGGTACAATGCTGGGAAATCTGAGAAGATCTGTAGGAATTGGGATCTTTTATGGAAGAGGAACAATATTTGAATTGGCACTAGATATGAAGAATTTTCTGAGGCAGTCAAAGGGGATAACACGAGGAATCTATGAGCTTAGGAAAAATCGGAAGAATGTCAGACAGTAATTGTTTATGAAAATCCCACTTATTTTTAAAAGATTGAATTTGTCTTTTTAACTTTTTTATTTTTAAACTTTTATTTACAGTTACTGAAATATTGTAAAAATGGTACAGGGAATTGCTATATGTCCTTCACCCAGCTTCCCCTGATGTTAACATCTTATTTATCTATAGCACAACTGCCAAAATCAGGAAATTAACTGTGGCACAATCTATTAAATAACTACAAATCTTATTTTAATTGCACTAGCTTTTCCATTAAAGTACTTTTTTTGTTGTTGTTCTAGGACCCAGTGCAGGATCTCACAGTGCATTTAGTTGTTACATCTCTTTATTCTCCTTCAATCCATGATAACTCCCCTGTCTTTCCTTATCTTTCATGACTTTGAAGTGTACTAGCTGGTAGTTGTTTTGTAGAATGTTTCTCACTTTGTTTGTGATTAGATTGAGGGTATGCATTTTTGGCAGGAATAATACAGAAGTGATATTGTGCCTTTCTCAGATGCATTATATCAAAGGATGCATGGTATCAAAATGTCTTATTACTGGTGATGCTAACATTGATCACTTTTTTTAAGGTGGTATCTGCCAGGTTTCTGTTCTTTAAAATTAATCATTTTCCATTTCTAAGATATAAAATATCTTGGGAGACATACTTTGAGATTATGTACATATTCTTAGACCTTTGTTCACTAATTTTACATGAACCATGGTGAATCTTACCTGGAATAATTATCTGGTTTTTTACTCACAGTTACTTTGAAGTTTTGTCATTATTCTAACTTTAAGTTATGTTAACAGTGTAGGGTTTTTTTTGTTTTTATTGTTTCATATCATTAGGAGAGAAAATATTGAAAGCTGGAGGTGGCTTTTAAAATGCAAGATTCTTTTAAAGTTAAGGAATCACATATAATGGAAAATAAAAGAAAAAAATAAGGTGAGACTAGAGGTAGTGTTCGTGAAAACACAACACAATCTATGAGCATTGGATAACTTCTGCTGAAGGACCTATATTTGACTCCAGATTTTTCAGTAGCAAATATCAGTTTAAAAATCACAATTAAAACAAGATTCAGTGCAATAAACTTTTAAAAGTCATTATTTCAAAAATTGAAATCTTTAGAGAAAAAATTACAAGAGAGTCTCACTAAGAGACCAGGTGTAATATGGTTAATTCATATCTTCAAAAACATCTTCATGGAACATATTTGTTTCCCCTTAGAATGGAGGTGTAATAGGTATTATTTTGATTTTAAGTTTCCTAAAAATAGAGTGACTATTAGTGTGAGACATAATATATTAAAAGTCAATCTGAACACCAGAAGTTCTTTAAGAAGTCACAGACTGCATTGTTTTGTGAAATCATTTTGTGATTAAATTAATGAGCAGATAGTATTTACTTTAACAAAAATTGAATTCCTGGTATTTGAATCCTACTCTGCAAAATAACTAAAACCCTGTTACAGTAGTATTTTTTTCTATCGGAGTATTGATTTCTGAAGTAGAAATCATTTAGTCTCAGACTCTCTAAGGGGGATTAAATGGAGGATGTCCCCAAATAATCTTATTACAAGATAGTTTCATAATACTAACCTTGAGGAGAAAGTTATAACAAAATTGAGACTTACCAAGCATTCCCTTTATTTGTTGTAATTTTTGAAAGATTTTTGCTTCAGGTTTTGCTTCTGATGATTATTCACTGGAACTGAATCCTGAGGAAGGATGGTGGGGGAGTGGAAAGGAAGGGGATGAGATATTATTTGCTGACTATGTTATCTTTTGCTCGTTTTCTATTTCTGAAGAGCTAAAAATATTTAAGATTTTTAAATCTTAAAATATATGGCTTTTGGTGTTCTGCAACGAGGGCTTTGTTATTTTAACAAAATGTTTTTAAAAACTCTTTTCATGATAGTTAGGTAAATGGCTGCCTACCTGAGGAATGCCAAGGAAATGCATTTGTACATTTAGAACCGCTTCAAGTGAAAGAAAAATATGTAATTACTTCCTTCACTGTATATCACATTGATATCCGACCCTCTGGATTACTTTGTAAATTGCCACAAAGACCAGTTTAATTCAGTTAAACTTCATATTCAAGTTTAGCATTTATTAAGTAATGACAATGTACACTAGGCAGCGTTGTTAAGTGTTGACAATACAAAGGAAAAAAGGCATCATCGTTGATCAGGACCCAAAGGATGAAAATATATTTTAACATAGGTTGTTAAAAAATACAAATTAGTTTATTTCACATGAACTATAGCTAAGAATAAAATAGCCCCATCATATTAGCTCAAGTTAGATAAAAAGCTTACCCACGGTAAGCAAACTACATTTGTCAGGCTCTGTAGAATTTCCATGTCATCTGCATTTGCTAGGTTATAAGCTGAAAATTAAATACTATGAAAGTTTCCAGAGTGGTGTTTCAGCATGATTTTTAACTGCTGTGTACCATCTTTTTAAAATATGCCTTATATGGCTGAGGAATTAGACAGCACTTTGATAAAAAATCCAGATGTTGGAATTGGTTTATTTTTGAAATACCCTGTGAAATCTCATGAATAGAGCCAAATCAAAATTGTCCAATTTTATAAACCTAATCATTATTGTTCAAGAAGCTAGAAATAACAGTTTTTAATTTTTGGAGAAATCAGGTTTTTAAAAATCACAGTAACAGGGACTTGCATGAATATAAAGGGAATCTGATTTTTGCTTTGATCTGATCTTGCGAGAAGGAAAGAAGAAAGTTATTTAGAAAATGATTTTGCAATCTTTCTCTGTTAAATAGCTATTAGTTGTTTCAGTCTCATATTTTAGCCCCTGTTTTGTAACGTTTTTTACCTAGACAGTATTTTGATTATGTTCTCATACCTAAGTGGTTTAATTAACCACCAAATTACGTGAAGAACATTAGTCAATATGCTGAATATCCATGTTTGTTAAATAATAACTAGGAATCTTTATATACCTGGGTTTTTAAAATAGCCATTAATATTATACTTTTTCCAAATTTAATTTTGCATCATATATACCTATATAAATCACCACTTATATTGTTTGTTAACACACAAAATATTTTTAAGTAAGGCAGGACAAAACAAAAGGCATGTAACATTATAGTTTTTGCTTTCACAAATACTTATTTGGCAATCTCTGTATGCAAGTAACTGCTAGCATTTACTGGAAGAAAGAATTATATCCAAATTAATTTTGCAGCATATATACCTATATAAATCACTACTTATATTGTTTGTTCACACACAAAATATTTTTAAGTAAGGCAGGAAAAATCAAAAGGTATGTAACATTTTAGTTTTTATTTTCACAAATACTTATTTAGCAATCTCTGTATGCAAGTAACTGCTAGTATTTGCTGTAAGAAAGAATTATAAGCAACTGCTTCCACAATGTTTTTATGGAATTGGTTTAGGAATAGTGAACAAACAAGTTGCTTTTATACCAGATGACTTTACCAGTGAAGTCTACCAAACATTTATGAAAGAAATGATGCCATTTCCACACAAACTCTTTCAGAAAATAAAAAACATTTTCCAACTCACCTTATAAACTTATCATTATCCTGATAACAAAACTAGACATTAATATTACAAGAGAAAAAAACTACAGACTACAGACACACAAAAAAATTTCTTAACAAAATATTAGCCAATCGAATCCAGTAATACGTAAAAAGGATAGCACATCAAGGTCAAGTGGGGTTTATCTCAGGAATGCAGAGTTGGTTCAAAATTAAAAAAAAAAAATCAATGCAATTCACCATATTAAAACTAAAAAAGAAAAATCATATTATATCAGTAGATGTAGAAAAAGCATTTAACAAAGTTTAACACCTACTCAAAGAGCCAATAAAGAACACATGGCATAAGAATGACACAAAGGACTTTGAGGACTCAGGAGAAAAGGGTGGGAAGAAGGTGAGGGATAAAAGACTGAAATTGGGTTCAGTGTATACTGCTTGGGCTATGGGTGCACCAGAATCTCACAAATTACCACTAAAGAACTTACTCATGTAACCAAACACCACCTGTTCCCCAATAACTATGGAAGTAAAAAATCTAAAAAAATTAAAAAACCCAACTTAGACTATAGTGATGGTTGTACAATTTTGCGAGTATACCAAAACTACTGAATTGGACATTTTAATGAATGATTTTTATGGTATGTGGTTTATATTTCAATAAAAATGTTTTTATTTTTATTTTTTATGTATATATTTTATTGCACTTTAAGTTCTGGGGTATATGTGCAGAACATGCAGGATCATTGCATAGGTACATACATGGCAATGTGGTTTGCTGCCTCCATCCCCCCGTCACCTATATCTGGCATTATCCCTCCCCAACTCCCTACCCCTGCTGTCCCTCCCCTAGTCTCCCAAAGAGATCCCAGTGTGTGATGCTCCCCTCCCTGTGTCCATGTGTTCTCATTGTTCAACACCTACCTATGAGTGAGAACATGCAGTGTTTGATTTTGTGTTCTTCTGTCAGTTTGCTGAGAATGATGGTTTCCAGATTCATCCATGTCCCTACAAAGGACATGAACTCATTGTTTTTATGGCTGTATAGTATTCCATGGTGTATATGAAGTGTTCCTATTCCTCCACATCCTCTCCAGCAATGAAGATAAACAATGAAATGTTTATCTTTTCAACAAGAAGAGCTAACGATCCTAAATATATACACACCCAATACAGGAGCACCCAGGTACATAAAGTAAGTTCTTAATGACCTACAAAGAGACTTAGACTCTCACACAATAATAGTGGGAAACTTTAACACTCCACTGTCAGTATTAGACAGATCAATGAGACAGAAAATTAACAAGGATATCCATGACTTGAACTCAGATCTGGACCAAGCAAGTCTAATAGACATTTGCAGAACTCTCTACCCCAAATCCACAGAATATACATTCTTCTCAGCACCACATTGCACCTACTCTAAAATTGACCACATAATTGGAAGTAAATCACTCCTCAGCAAATGCAAAAGAATGGAAATCATAACAGTCTCTCAGACCACAGTGCAATCAAATTAGAACTCAGGGTTAAGAAACTAACTCAGAACCACACAACTTCATGGAAACTAAACAAATGTCTCTTGAATGTTGACTGGATTAACAATGAAATGAAGGCAGAAATAAAGATGTTCTTTGAAACCAATGAGAACGAAGACACAACGTACCAGAATCTATGGGACACATTTAAAGCAGTGTCTAGAGGGAAATTTATAGCAATAAATGCCCACCAGAGAAGTGAGTCAACATTCAAGAGACAGTTGTTCAGTTTCCAATTACGTGGTCAATTATGTAGGTCATTAAGAGCTTGCTTTATGTACCTGGGTGCTCCTGTATTGGGTGCATATATATTTAAGATCGTTAGCTCTTCTTGTTGCATTGATCATTTTACCATTATGTAATGCCCTTCTTTGTCTCTTATGATTTTTGTTGGTTTAAAGTCCATTTTATCAGAGACTAGGATTGCAACTCCTGCTTTCTTTTGCTCTCCATTTGCTTGATAAATCTTCCTCCATCCCTTTGTTTTGAGCCTATGTGTGTCCTTGCAGGTAAGATGGGTTTCTTGGATACAGCAAACCAATGGGTTTTGACTTTTTATCCAGTTTGCCAGTCTGTGTCTTTTGATTGGGGCAATTAACCCATTTACATTTAAGGTTAACATTGTTATGTATGAATTTTATCCTGCCATTTTGATGCTAGCTGGTTGTTTTGCCCATTAGTTGATGGAGTTTCTTCATTGTGTTGATGGTCTTTACCATTTGGTACGATTTTGGAGTGGCTGGTACTGGTTGTTCCTTTCTATGTTTAGTGCTTCTTTGGAGCTCTTGTAAGGCAGGCCTGGTGGTGATGAAATCTCTCAGCAGTTGCTTGTTTGTAAAGGATTTTCTTTCTCCTTCGCTTATGAAGCTTGGTTTGGCTGGATATGAAATTCTAGGGTGAAAGTTCTTTTCTTTAAGGATGTTGAATATTGTCCCCCACTCTCTTCTGGCTTGTAGGGTTTCTGCCGAGAGATCCACTGTGAGTCTGATAGGCTTCCCATTGTGGGTAACCTGACCTTTCTCTCTGGCTGCCCTTAGCATTTTTTCCATCATTTCAACCCTGGTGAATCTTACGATTATGTGCCTTGGGGTTGCTCTTCTTGAGGAATATCTTTGCGGTGTTCTCTATATTTCCTGGACTTGGATTTTAGCCTGCCTTGCTAGGTTGGGGAAGTTCTCCTGGATAATATCCTGAAGAGTGTTTTCCAGCTTGGATTCATTCTCTCTGTCACATTCAGATACACCTATCAAACGTAGATTCGGTCTTTTCATGTAATCCCATATTTCTTGGAGGCTTTGTTCATTTCTTTTTACTCTTTTTTCTCTAATCTTGCCTTCTCGTTTTATTTCATTGAGTTGATCTTCAATCTCCGATATCCTTTCTTCTGCTTGGTTAATTCAGCTATCGAAACTTGCGTATGCTTCGCAAAGTTCTCCTGTTGTGTTTTTCATCTCCATCAAGTCATTTATATTCTTTTCTAAGCTGTTTATTCTTGTTAGCATTTCATCAAACCTTTTTTCAAGGTTCTTAGTTTCTTTTCATTGGGTTAGAACATGTTCTTTTAGCTCAGAGAAGTTTGTTATTACCTACTTTCCGAAGCCTGTTTCTGTCAATTCATCAGACTCATTCTCCATCCAGCTGTGTTCCCTTCTAGTGAGGAGTTGTGATCTCTTGGAGGAGGAGAGGCATTCTGGTTTTGGGTGTTTTCTTATTTTCTGCACTGGTTTCTTCCCATCTTTATGGATCTATCTACCTGTGGTCTTTGTAATTGGTGACTTTCGGGTGGGTTCTCTGAGTGGACATCCTTTTTGTTGATGATGAAGTTATTTCTTTCTTTTTTTTTTATTTTTCCTTCTAACAGTCAGGACCCTCTGCTGTAGGACTACTGGAGGTCCACTCCAGAGCCTGCTTGCTTGGGGATCACCAATGGGGGCTGCAGAACAATAAGGGTTGCTGCCAGTTTCTTCTTCTATTATCTTTGTCCCAGAAGGATATCCACCAGATGTCAGCCTAAAGTCTCCTTTATGAGGTATCTCTTTGGATATATGGGGGTCAGGGAGCTGCTTGAGGAGACAGTCTGTCCCTTATAGGAGCTCAAGTGATGAGCTGTGAGCTCACTTGTTCTGTTCAGAGCTGCTGGGCAGGGACGTTTAAGTCTGCTGCAGTGGAACTCATAACCACCTTTTTTTTCCCAGGTGCTCTGTCCTGGGAAGGTGGAGCTTTATTTATAAGTTCCTGACATGCTCCTCCCTTTTTTCAGAGATGCCCTGCCCAACTAGGAGGTAACCTAGTCACAGTCCACCAGCAGAGGTGTTGCTGAACTGCCGTGGGCTCTACCCAGCTGCTGTGTGAACTTCATTGCAGTTTTGTTTATAGAGGTATAGTTAGAACTGCCTTGGTAATGGTGGTCTGCCTCATTAATGGCGGACTGCCTTGGTAATGGCAGATTGCCTCAGTAATGGTGGACTGCCTCAGTAATGGTGGACTGCCTCAGTAGTTGTGGACTGCCTTTAGTAATGGCCGATGGCCTTCCACCCACAGAGCTGGACCATCCTGCGTCCAGCTGTACTTGCTGTGAAACTTTCAATTCAGAGTGTTTCAGATTGCTGGTCTTTGTGGGTGTGGGACCTGCTGAGCAAGGTCACCTGGCTCCTGTTTCAGCCCCCTTTTTTTCAGTTGAATGGGTGAATCTGCCTCCCAGCCATTCCAGGCGCCAGTTGAAATGGCTGCCCAGATTTGTGTGAGTTTTTATGTGGACACCCACTGCACCGGCTGAAACAGTCATGCTGGAAATTTGTGGCACTTTTCCACCTGGGAATCTCCTGGTCTGTGGGCATAAAAATTCATTTGGAAATGCAGTGATCACTCACCCTCTGTGTTCTCACTGGGAGCGGCACTCCATAGCTGTTCCTATTCAGCTATCTTGGATCCTCCCCACCAAAAAATGTTTTTAAAACATTTTTTAAAAGAACAGATGCCAGAAAAAGAAAAACCAACAGCTAAAATCATGCTTAATGATGACAGACCATATTATTTTTTCCCAAGTCAAAGACATCCATTATTAGCACTTCTATTCACTTTACACTGGAAGTCCTAGTAAGTGCAACAAGGCAAGAAAAAGAAAAGACATACAAATCAGAAAGGACGAAGAAAAACTGTCTCTATTTGCAGACATGTCATCTGCATGAAATAATCAAAAGGAATCTGCAAAAATACAAAACTACAAGAATAAAGTTAGCAAGGTCATGGTATGCCAAGCCAATATGTAAAATCAGTTATATTTCTATGTACTTGCAATGAATGATTGGAAATTGAATTTTTAAAAATCTGTCATTTACAACATCATTATAAATATGAAATACTTGTTTAACAGGATATATCCAAGATTTGTATGCTGACGACTAAACTTTTGTGACGTAAAGTAAAGATGTAATTAAATGGAATGAAATACTAAGTTCATGAGCAGGAAGACTCAACCTTGCTAGAATGTCATTTCTCCCAGACTGATCCTTAGATCAAGTGCAGTCCTCATTAAAACCTAAGCAGTTTTCTAGTTGAATTTGACAAGCTGGTTCGAACTTTCATTTGAGCATTGCCAATCAATTTTGAAAAAGAACAGAGTTGGGGAAATTACACCTTCTGATTTCACGACTAACCATAAAGCGATAGTAATCAAGAGAATGTGGTTTTGGTGTAAAGGTAAACATAACCAATGGAACAAAATAGAGGATCTTGAAACAGACCTACAAATTTATAATCAATTAATATTTGAAAAAATGTGCTAAGATAATGAATGGGGGAAGGATAATCTTTCCACAAATAGTTCCGAACAATTGGATATTCACATGGAGACAAGGAAGACCTCAACTTTTTCTCAGAGTTACACAAAAGTTAACTTGAATTGTAGACCTAAACTAAATGCTGCAAGTATAAAACCCTTGGAAGAAACAGGACACCTTAGTGATGTTGATTTAGGCAAACATTTCTTCAATTGGACTGAGAAATTATGAACCATGGAAGAAAAAAAAATCAATAAATTAGACGTCATCATAAATAAAACTTTTGCTCTTCAGAAGACACTCCTAGGAAAATAAAAAGACAAACCAGTCTTGGAGAAAATATTTGCAAAATATGTACCTGATAAAGTATTTTTATACAACCTGTATAAAGAACTCAGTAAGAAGAAAACATACTTTTAAATACAGAACATGATTTCATAGGCTTTTCACCACAGAAGATGAACTTTGGTACCTGAAATTTTAACTATGTTGGTGGTGCACTGAGTTTGTTTAAACCATAAAAACTAAATTTGTGCAAATTGGAGCTGCCTTTATTTAACAAACATAATCACACAACTATTTTCAGAGCTTATTAATTTTATAGGTTTGTATTTCCCCTGAGTGTTTGACAGGGGACACGGGGACACATCCTGTGTTATTTTTGGGGAGAGCACCACTCTGTGTTGGACATCCAGTATTAAACACTCCTTGCCTTAATTATCCTTACTAATAATACAAATGGCCAACATTTATTGCACCAAGCGTCAACCATTGTTGTGAAAGCTTATTTTATTGTCTCCTCACCACATCCCTATAAATTAAGTGCTTTTATTCTTTTGTGGATGCTTAAATAGTTTTAATAATTTGGAGAAACAAGATTCAAACACAGTTTGACACCAGAACCTGTGCTTTTAACCACTTACTCCATTATCCACATGGTAACAATATGCCTGATGACTGTATTGAGATGGGAAATATAGAAAGCTATGAGAGCATACAGAGCAGGCAGCTTGGTTTTGGGACCAAGGAAGGGCTTCTCTGAGGAAATAATGCTTATGCTCCTTGTTTGATAAGAATGAATGTTAGAGACACATGCCACAAGAGATGTGAGTTCTAGCAAAGCCCCTGTCAATAACTAGCTAAGCAGCCCTACGCAAGTTACCTCTCTGAACAGATTCTGCTCTTGTCTTACATAAGTACTATCTTTTTAAGCTTTCACTTTTCATGTCTTCTTATTTCTTTTCTATTACGAGAAAAGGGCACCTGTAGTGGATATGGGTATTTACTATCTGAGTTCAACTATGTTTGCAAATTCTTACTTTGTTTACTACCCTCTTTTCTAATTTTCACTCCCAACAGATTGATTAGGAAATACAAGATTTTAAAATAGAATTGTTCATGTTAAATGTTGACATTGTCAATGTCATGAAAAAAAAGGATCTTCTCTGTATTTTTTAAAGTCAGACAACACATATCAATTTCACACTTCCTTGTGCTCAAATAAATTCCTGAAAATAATTGGTGTAAGTTAAACAATAAGCAATACACAGATGTATTGGCCTAATGGAAGAAGATACTGATTGTGTGCCTTCCGTGTGTCAAGCACTTTCACGTACCTTATCTACTTTAATTCTTTCAACTCATCGAAGTAATGATTGCCTTAGGATTGTAGGAGATACTGAGGCTCAGAACAGTTAAGCAACTGGCTCAGAGTTACACAGCTGCAAGTTGCAGAACCAAGATTCCAGTGTGTCTTTTTCCAACACCTGTGTCAGGAATGTTGGCTTCTCCTGCTATTTCCCAGGGAATCCAACCATCTCTTGGCTCAGATAGGTCACCATGAGCAAAGTTTAGAAACAACTCCTGCTTCACAAGATCATTGGTTTTATGAACCAATTCATGCCTGTGGCCACATTCCTCATTCCCCAAATAGACTCTGATTGGGTTCCTAACTCCTCATTACCCACACGTTTTGTTCACAAGTTCCTTTCCCTGTTTCTTATTTCTACATCGATGAGTTTCCTTGAGTATTTGGTACTTGACTGATCTTTCAGCTCTTATTTGATCACTTTAAACTTGATCTTAGATCCACTTGACTTAAGGAATCCTCTCAGTGTGCCTTTTCTCGAAGAATTATTTGTCCTTGTCCCTGGAGAGACACCAGATCTTTTCTTGGTGTTTCTGTGTAGGATGACTGGAAGTGTAATCTTCCCATCATGCCCTGTTAGTCACCTGGATTCAGAGGACATGCTCACTGATACATTATCTTATTATTTGAAATAATGTTATATCCTAGATTATTTCTCTATGCTTTAATTTGCACTGTAGATTTTTACTTCCATATGAATATTTTTCTGCTCAGTAATGGCTTTGGAAAAGTAATGTCTGCTTTTCTTTTCAATCCCAGAAATGTTAAAAACAAGCTTCTATATAATCTCTAAAGTTGTATACATTTTAAAAGTGTTACATCTTTTTTTAAAATTTTGCATTGACATCTGTAGACATTTCTGTTAGTTTAAACAGCAATGCTTGAAAGTCACTTTGACTTTTCAGACTGCCAGATTGCTTTATCATTGTCTTTGAGAGATTAGGGATGCTTGTTTAGAAGGTTGCCTTTTGTCTAAATAAAACTGAAGTTTTGTTGTTCCATTGTTATATTTCATTTTAATCTGGTTGTTTTCTTGTGGAGATAATGTATAACAGGATCCAAAAATAGTTCAATAAAAGCCTTCAGTTATAAATGGGCTAACTTGTTGGGTTGCTTCAGGTGCCCTTGTCAGCTGCTTTAGACTGCAGATTTTGGTAAATGTAGAAAAGTTTTCTCAGATCCCTTAGGGTCTGTTTTGGAGCAATGACGTATAGGCCAAATCTATTCTTAACAGTGAATCATCTACAAGGAGGAAAAGCCCATTTTCTTCCCCATGTAAATATCCTGGAGAACAGAGAAAATGAAAATCAAGGGAAAGTAAGATACTTTTCAGCAATAAAAAATTCTTTTAATACATAGGATTGGTATTGGAAAGCAGCAATGACAGAAAATTTTGTATTAATTATGGAAAGAAAACAAGAATAATTTACAGATATTTTAGTAGTAAAATATCACTTCAATTTAGAGTTGTAAACTAAAAATGAGGCATTGTATTATTGCAAAAATGCAAGGATCTTTAGTTTTCAGTTCTCAACAGGAGATTTATAAAGAAGAAAAGCAATTTTTCAAGAAATTTTCATTTAAATAATATATTGCTTGTGAAAATTTAGATATTGCTTCACATAATCTCATTCACAGAGCTTGACTTTCGTGGATATAACTTGTGTGTGTGATAAAACCTACACCAGAAAGAACAAAGCATGTCCTACCCTAAATCATAATTGTTCACAGCCAAGATGACTTTGGATGGACTAGCCCATGAATGCGAATTATTACAACTCATTGGCCTCTTGGTTTCTTGAGCTCATCACTTCACCTCAGCCACCTGTTCATGGGTATGATTAGAGTCTTCAACAATTCCAGTAACTGTACCACCTTGAAAATTTTGGTTTCAGGCATTCCATTCTGGCTGCCCTCCCCAACGCCTATCTTTCTAACTCAGTTAGGTTAGCATCCTCACACTAACAGTTTTTTGCCCGGTGGGACTTACAATCGATTAACACCCTTTTTCACTTTCCGTTAACTTCATGATTTCACTTCACAGCTTAGATTTCATGGTCCATCAGTTACATGGACTACTACTCCTCTCCCCCTCAGTTACATGGATCCAGCATGTGGTTTTCTTGCCATTTATAAGTATTTCAAGCTTGTTCCTAAGGCCTTTAAACTTATTTTTTCTCTTTGTCTGGATTTCCACCTCGGATCGTATCTTAGTCTATTATGTGCTGCTATAACAGAACACCACTGGATAATTTATAAAGAATAGGAGAAAGGAATAATCACTTCCTTGAACTACTCTCAAATTCCTTTCCCCTGTTTACCTCCACCTTCCTTATTGGCTGTCCCCAACCCTGGCTAAACCCAACACTCATGTACCCTGCTACAGTATTTAAACACTTGAACATGGTTCAAAAGAAGAGATATTTATGTTAACTATCCTCCCTTGAACTTCAGGCCAAAAGCTCCAGTGGAGCCCTCAGCACTGCAATGTTAATTCATTTTCCCACTAGGAAAATGTCATCTCTTTCTTTTCTTCTCAAACCTCCAACGCTGCCTTTTCATTTCTATTCTGAGATGATGACCTCAATTTCACTGGAAAAGTGGAGGCAAACAGAAGAAAACCACTTTATCTGCCCAGCCCAAATCTACTCTGCAATTGCATCTGTATCCGTGTTCCACTTTCCCTCCTTTAGGATAGATGGATTTCTTCCTTACGGAAATGTGTACCTCTGTCTGAGGCCTTCACTAGTGCGCTACACTCCTCATCTTTATTCAAGGGTTTTTCTCCTGTAATACCCAATGTTTCTCTTACATCAACATTTTTCTCTCTGATACATTATTTCCAAAATATAAAAATATGAAATAATATGTTAAAGAATTCTTTGATCTCCTATGCCAAATTATTCTAAGTTATACTGTGGTAACAAATTGACCCCAACATCTCAGTGGTTTCACTCAGCAAAGATTTGTTAAGTGAAACCGTAAGAAAGTGCTGTTTTTACAGATCTAAACTGGTTAATTATCAGTCATTTAATGTGATTAATACTTTCCTAGATTGTAAATTCAATATTGGTTGACAGAGAGATTCCATTATCTTGAACATTACTGGTCACCATGGCTAGAGAAGACAAGATATGAAGAGCTCACATCCAATTCTTTGTACTCTGGGTGAGAAATGACCAATATTCCAATCACAGGCTATTAGCCAGAACTAGGCAAAGGGCCCCACCTACCTGCAAGGGGCTAGGAAATGTGTGTGGGGAAGGGGAGATGAAAAAGAGAGAGGGGTGTATATTCAACTACCAGTAAGTGCTCTGTTGCAATCCAAATCTCACTTCAGTCATTGTACCATGTCTTTATCTTTGTAACCAGAGTCTTCAAAAGGTCTTTTGATTAATACCTAACTGGAGTCTTCAAAAAGTCTTTCTATTAATACTTAATTATTCTACTGCCTTATATTCTCTTATTTTATTCATGGCAATGTGACTCTTAGCCACTTCAATATGTTGAAACATTTGTCCAATCAAGTGATCAACAAGTGATCTCTGCACTAAATGCAGTGCTGAGTCTTTAGTCTTCATTGCCGTTGATGTCTCAGCAGTTTTGACACCACTGACCATTCCTTCTCTAATATATTTTAATTGCATTATCAATTTGGAAGAACATGATGATCTACAGGAATTTCTCCTGCTGTGCTAGCTGCTTCTACTTCATCTCCTTTAGCAGCACCACCTTATCTGCCCTCCCACTTCTTTACTTAGTCCTTAACTAACCTTATGCAGTCCCACTCTTTTAAATGCCATCCGTAAGCTGATGACTTCCAATTTGTATCCTGGTCCTAGTCTCTTTCTGAAGTTCCAACCTGGTATCCAACCTTTTCCTAAACACCTTCCTTGAAATTCAAATAGATGTCTGACACTTAATATTTCTGAAACAGAGCTCTTGATTCTTCCCCGATATTCTTCTTCATATCAGTAACTAGTACTGAGTCATTCTTGATTCTTTTCTTTCACACCCACATTCTTCCTATCAAAAAGTCCTGCTGCTTCAAATATGTCTTACATCAAACCACTTTCCATCACTTCTGTCATTACCATGCAATCTAAAATAAATCTAGTAAAATAAATTTAAATTAACTCTTTACTGGACTGTTGTAGTAATTCCCACCTCGTCTTCTTATTTTCACACCTACTTCCTCCAACAGTTCATTTGTACAACAATCATATCTGTTGGAAGATAAATGAGATTGTATAATTCTGTGCTCAAAACCCTCCAGTGGCTTCTCATCACTATTGAGACAAAATGGAAATCTAGCCCCTGCCCATCTCTCCAACTTACCCCTACTCCTCTCCCCCTCAGTTACATGGATCCAGCATGTGGTTTTCTTGCCATTTATAAGTATTTCAAGCTTGTTCCTACCTAAGGCCTTTGAACTTATTTTTTCTCTTTGGATTTCCCCCTCAGATCTTATCTTAGTCAATTATGTGCTACTGTAACAGAACACTACTGGGTAATTTATAAAGAATAGAAATTCCTTGGGCTCATGGTTCTGGAGAACGGGAAGTCCAAGATCAAGGTGCTTCATCTGGTGAGGGCCTTCTTGCTGTGTCATAACATGGCAGAAGGCACATGGTGAGAGAGAAAATGAGAGGACAAGAGAGGACCAAACTTACTTTTGTATCAAACCCACTCATGCAATGATGACATTCATTCATTCATGATTGTATAAGTTCATTTTCATACTGCTGTAAAGAACTACCTGAGACTGGGTAACTTATGAAGAAAAGATGCTTAATTGACTCAGTTCTGCAGGCTTAACAGGAAGCATGACTGGGAGGCCTCAGGAAACTTTTGTGGCAGGTGAAGGGGAAACAAGACAAGGCACATCTTCCCATGATGGAACAGGAGACAGAGAAGGCAAAGTGCTATACATTTTTAAACCATCAGATCTCATGAGAACTCCCTCACTATCACAAGAATAGCAAGGGGAATTCCACCCCCATGATTCAATCACTTCCCACCAGGCCCCTCCCCTGACACATGAGGATTACAATTCAAGATGAAATTTGGTTGGGGACACAGAGCCAACCATATTCCATCCCTGACCCCTCCCAAATCTCATGTCCTTCTCATATTTCAAAACCAACCATGTCTTCCCAATAGTCCCCCAGAGTCTTAACTCTTTCCAGCATTACCTCAAAAATCCAAGTTCAAAGTCTCATCTAAGACAAGGCAAGTCCCTTCCACCTATGATCCTGTAAAATCAGAAACAAGTTAGTTACTTCCAAGATCCAATGGGAGTGCAAGCATTGGGTAAATGCTCCCATTCCAAAAGAGAGAAATTGGCCAAAACAAAAGGGCTACAGGACCCATGCAAGTTCAAAGCCCAGAAGGGCAGTCATTAAATCTTAAAGCTCTGAAATAATCTCCTTTAACTCCATGTCTCACATGTAGGGCATGCCAATGCAAGAGGTGGGCTCCCACAGCCTTGGGCAGCTCTGCCACTGTGGCTCTGCAGGGTACAGCTTCAGCAGCTGCTTTCATGGGCTGTTATTGACTGCCTGTAGCTTTTTCAGGTGCAAGGTGAAAGCTCTCAGTGGATCTAGCATTCTGGAGTCTGGAGGATGGTGGCCCTCTTCTCTCAGCTCCACTAGGCAGTGCTTCAGTGGGGACTCTGTGAGGGGGCTCCAACCCCACATTTCCCCTCTGCACTGCCCTGGTAGAGGTTCTCCATGAGGGCTTTGTCCCTGCAACAGACTTCTGCCTAGACATCCAGGCATTTCCATACACCCTCAGAAATCTAAGTGGAGGCTCCCAAACTCTTGACTTCTGTGCACCTGCAGGCCCAACACCACATGAAAGCTACTAAGGCTTGGGATTTGTATCCTCTGAAGCCGTAGCATGAGCTTTACCTTGGCCCCTTTTAGCTATAGCTGGAGCCAGAGAGGCTGGGATGCAGGGTGCCATGTCCCCAGGCTACACAGTACAGAGGGGCCCATGAAGCTGTTTTTCCCTCCTAGTCCTCCAGGCTTGTGATGAGAGGGGCTGCCATGAAGCTCTCTAACATGCCCTAGAGACATTGTCCCCATTGTCTTGGCTATTAACATTTGGCTTAACTATTTATGCATATTTCTGCAGCCTACTTGAATTTCTCCCCAGAAAGTGAGTTTTTCTTTTCTACCACAGTCAGGCTGCAAATTTTTCAAACTTACGCTTTGCTTCTCTTTTAAATATAAGTTATAATTTCAGAACATGTCTTTGTTTATGCATATGAGTGTACACTTTTAGAAGCAACCAGTCACATCCTGAATGCTTTTCTGCTTAGAAATTTCTTCTACCTGATACCCTAAATTATTTCCCTTGAGTTAAAGTTTTAGAGATCTCTAGGGCAAGGGCAGAATGCAGCCAATCTCTCTGCTAAAGTATAGCAAGAGTGACTTTTACTGCAGTTCCCAATAGGTTGTTTATCTCCATCTGAGACCACTTCAGCTTGGACCTCATTGTTCACATCACTGTCACCATTTGGTCAAACCATTTGACAAGTCTCTGTGAGGTTCATCTTTCTGTCTTCTTTTGAGCCCTCCAAAATGTTCCAACCTCTGCTCATTATCCAGTTCCAAAGTCACTCCCACATTTTCAAGTATCTTTATAGCCGTGCCCCAATCCCAGTACCAATTTTCTGTATTAGTCCATTTTCACACTGCTATAAAGAACTGAGACTGGGTAATTTATGAAGAAAAGACGTTTAATTGACTCACCATTCTGCAGGCCTAACAGGAAGCATGACTGGATGACCTCAGCAAATTTACAATCATGGCAGAAGGTGAAGGAGAAGCAAGACACATCTTCCCAAGTGGAACAGGAGAGAGAGAGAGAAGGGGGAAGTGCCACACATTTTTAAACCATCAGATCTCATGAGAACTCACTCACTATCATGAGAACAGCAAGGGGGAAGTCTGCCTCCATGATTCAATCACCTCCCACCAGGGTCCTCACCCAATATGTGGAATTACAATTTGAGATGAGATTTGGGTGGGGACACAGAGCCAAACCATATAATGATGGTAGAGCCCTCATGATCTAATCACCTCTTACAGTTCCCTCTTTTTAACACAGTTGCATTGAGGACTAACTTTCCAACACATGAACTTTATGGGACACATTCAAACCATAGCAGATATTGTATCTTTCAGTGACCACCTGCTCTCCACCCAAATATTAGAATATCCCCTATCACTTTCTGTTATTGTATACTACCTTTTTTCTCTACACTGCTTCTCAATTCTTATTATTTATTATTACTGTTTTTGTTATCATTACCTTACTTGTTTATTATTCACTGGTGTTTCCCCTGTGCACATGCCTGGCATGTTTTAGCCACCAGTCCAAGTGCATTGAATAGATCGATGGATGAATTTTTAATGTCTTTCCAACTATAGCACCCTAATTGAGACTGAAAAGATTCTATCAAGAATAATTCTCGGGTCTTGATTTCACCAAACAGTGATATTGACAAAGACATTTCTAACCCGCTGGAAACAGAATAGGATAAAATAATAAAACATTTTCTCTACTTTTGTCAAGTATTATATAAGTGTATCCATAATACAGCTTAAAATTCTGAAAATACTATGGAACTGGTAAATATTTGAAACAGGATAGCCAAAGTGATAAAGAGAATGAAGCTGTTTCCACATGAAGATTTTTTTAAAGTTTTGCTTTTAGGCAGAACATTGAGATTCTACGGTAAAATTTGCTAAAATCATGCATAGTTTAATTCAGATTATTTTTTCAACAAAGCACTGTTTAGAAGAGTTTTAAAGATGGTTTCAAGCCAAATAAAAGGAAGTACAGGAATACCTCATTTATCAGATATTATCCAGGAATAAAATGTTCCGCAAGTCAGTTTCCAAAAAACTAAAATGTAATCTCAATATATGTGCCAGAACTTACCGTTTTGAAGGATATTTTTCTAGCATGCTCCACTTACTCCCCCTCTCTTTTAAACAAAAAATGCTAAAGACATCAACTCAGAATCATCATTGAGAATGTTTTGGTACCACATAAAAGATTCCCTACAATAAAATCTACCCCACATTATTATCCCGGTTTTCTCTCCTTTTTATAGTTCTTCCATCTCCTCCTTTTTCTTTCAGTTGTTACTTTATGCTTTTGGCAGCTGCTTTTAATTTGTTGACTGAGTTTATACACTAGGTAGTGTGAGCAAGGGCCTAAGGGCAGCTCCAAAATAATACACACCATTGCCACTGGAACTCTGATCTCCAGGCAAGTAAGGTATTATGGTAGTCATAGAAATAGTAAAATAACATAAAACACATGCAAAGGATGATGTTCATGAGGACCTTTATGACTCTTCCTGCCTCTATAAAGATTACTTGTAGGCTGGGTGTGGTGGCTTCTGCCTGTAATCCCAGCACTTTGGGAGCCAAAGTGGGTGGATCACTCGAGCCCAGGAGTCTGAGACCAGCCTGGTCAACATGGCAAAATCCTGTTACTACTGAAAATACAAAAATTAACCAGTTTTGGTGGCGTGCATCCATACAACGATCTATTTAGGAGGCTGAGTTGGGAGGATTGCTTGAGCCTAGGAGGTAGAGGTTGAGATGCCACTAGACTCCAGCCTCGGTGACACAGACCCCATCTCAAAAAAAAAAAAATTAATTGTATAGGGTTTATCCTTTGCTAGATGGACTGTGGCCCTCACTTAACATGATGATATTTAATATTGTTAATATCATACTGAGGATATGATTCATATTTAGAATGACTACAGGTTCCAGTTTCAATTCCTATTTTCAGTATAATTCTTAACATTACATTTATTCTCAAAAGTTGTCTGGTTTTGACAATAAATTATATATTTGCCCTGTATATAATGCATTTTAAATAATTCACAAGACAGTAGTAACTTTTTCATTCAGTTTCTCATTCAACCCAGAATGCAGCAGACCGGAATTAGAAGATAAAACTTAGAGAAGATATTTTTTAAATGATGTCATCAGAAACATACTTAATGGCAATTATGATTAATGTGTTAAGCAATATGAAATGTCGATTAAGGACATTTTTCCCAATATGTCTTCTAGGAGAAATTTTACGTTGATATAGGACTCCAAACATATGTGTTGCCTGAATAATTAGATGTATTCATCTATATTTGAAATAGAAAAATGACTGAAATTTGTTCTTTTGAAAAGAGCTTTACAGATATAGAATACAAAACAGTGTTATAAGCATAGGTTGCTCATATAATTTTAATAATTCAGAGAAATTTTATTTTATATTTGTGAATCAAAATACAAAGCTTCTCTTGTGTTTACTTAAATTAACATGTCTTTTGGCTTAGGGAAACCAGAGGAAACACGCTTTTAGAAATTATAAGTAATTAATCCCAACTCTTTTTTTAAAACATGCTGAGAGGTTATTGAAAGGTAGAAAATTCTTCTGGATGAGGCTTCATTTAATGTTTCTTTTATCTGTGTTAAGTAAGCATCTGTTCTAAAGAAATTTAACTTCAAGATATTAACAGCTATTAGCCTGAGGTTAAACATGTGTTACACACACATAGTGGATTTGTCCACATCTAGGATATATTGAGTAGTCCATCATTATAAACTATTTTTAAGTTTATTAAATTTTGCTGTGTAAAAAATAAGAATCAACAGAAATGCTTATGATTCATAAAAATACTCTTTTGATTAGAAAACTACAAAAGCAGTCAGACATTTAATTTAGCAAAAGTTTGCCTAAGAGCAGTCAATGTATGAACATGATGCACTTAGACATTATAGTGCTAGAAACTTTTAATGTGAATAATCCAGAAATTATCTTCATGAAATTATCTATTGGGAGGGAATAAAGAACAGGGGTTTTGCCTTTTAAATACTATGTGGTACTTGATTAAATAGTGCAGTCACTTATATTTTGAGAAAGTAATGCAACCCCTTAAGGTATTTGAAGGAAGGACTTCCTCACTAGATGCATGTTCATTTTATATCCACATTAATTACATCTTGAAACTTTTTGATATAAATATGAGATACTTTTAAGCACATATTTAAAACAGTTTTCTGCTTTAAATGATGCATGGCAGAGAAATGAAACGGGGATATTGATATGTCTCCACTCTAATCTTCATTTCTTCATTTATTGTTTTGGTTATCCACTGTTGTATAACAAAATCACCACAAAATGTGTAATGGCTTCAAACAGCAATATTATCTCTTACTATTTCTGTAAGTCTGGAATTTGGAGGCTCTTAACTGAGTGGTTCTGGCCTTGAGTGTCTCATGTGGTTTCAGTCAGACAGTAACTAGAACTGAGGTCATATTGAAGTCGTCTTCACTTACCTTCCTGGGACTTGGAGCGGAAAGATGCATATAACTGGAGCTCCTCTGGTATCTCTGTATCTATGTGGTCTATCGACACGACAGCTTTAGGGTAGATGCTTATAGTCTAGTAAGAACATCCATGTAAATAAATGCTTTACAAGGGGATACATATAATGTGAGAAGGTAATGATTAGCTTGGTAGAATGTTGTCGGATTTGATAGAAGGTGTTTCAGTGAAGAATTGAAGATAAAGAAGTAGTCTAGCATGCCTCCCAGTTTTCTAGTTTGTGTGACTGAGCAGGTGAGTGGTTAAGGCCTGTTAAGCCAGAGACACCTGTAAACCATGCACATGGAAAGGACTATTGGTCATTTACAAATACATCTTCCAGGGAAAATGCTTGTGCTGAGGATGTAGTTTTGGGAATCAGTAAATTTTGGGTAGAATTTTAAGGCCTAGATGTGTATGATATTGCTCAGAGAAATTTTGTGGAATAAGGGAAAAAGGGAAAGAATGTAACCCTGTGGAAAACAACACTTAACAAGTGTACTGAGAGGATGTCAGGGAAAATGACAGAGTGAAGTCCCCCACAAAGTCTCTTCTCCATAAAAGCAATGAGAAAACTGGAAGACTTATTGTTTCCAGGCATTTAAAGAAACCTCTACCCAATCATTAGCTGACCACAAACTAGCCAAGCAGAAACTTCAGCTGCCGCATATGACAAAGAACATAGACTTTACAGCATTTGTTCAGAAAAGTCACTAAATAAACATTATCACCACTACTATTACAACAGAAATCTCCATCAACAACAACAAACTCTGGGGAAGGAAGAGAATCTGATTTCCATAGTTGCCATATTAAAATATTCACAGTGTCCAGTTTTGTTTTCTTCAAAATAATTATGAGACATGCAAAGAAACAAAGTGTGGCATGGGCACACTTTATTTCCCACGGAGAATGGGAAAAATAATAGAAACTATTCCTGAGGAAGCACAGATGTTGGATTTAATAGACAAAGGCTTTAAATAAGCTACTTGAAATATGTTCAAAGAACTAAAATATTATGTCTAAAGAAATGAAGATTAACAGCTAATTTCTCTTTGGAAACCATGAAGGTCAGAAGGCAGTGGAATGAAATACTAAAAGCCCTTAAAGAAAAAGACTATTAACCAAGAATTCTACTTCCAGTAATGTCCTTTTAAAATGAAGAATACTCTCAGATAAACACAAACTGAGATAATTTGTCAATAGCAACCTGCTAGACCTAAATGTAAGAATGAAAATTATAAAACTTATAAAAGAAAACATACCAGAAAATGTTTATGACCTTGGATATTAAATATCACAACAAAAGCAGAAGTGATAAAAGAGAAAATAGGTAAGTTGGATTTCATCAAAATTAAAAACTTTTGTACTTCAAAGAATACAGCAACATCAAGAAAATGAAGATGGTTGGGTACAGTGGCTCATGCTTGTAATCCCAACACTTTGAGAGGCTAAGGCAAGAGGGTCTCTTAAGCCCAGGAGTTCAGACCAGTCTAGGAAACATGATAAAACCCTATCTCTACAAAAATTAGAAATATTGTCCAAATGTAGTGGCATGTGCCTGTCATCTCAGCCACTCAGGACGCTGAAGATGGAGGATGGCTTAAGCCCAGGAGGCAGAGGTTGCAGTAAGCGCACCAATGCACTATAGTCTGGATGACAGAGTGAGGAAAAAAAAGAAAAAAGAAAATGTAGACAACCCACAGAATGGGAGAAAACATTTGCAAATCATCCAGCTGATAAAAATCTAATAGACTATAACGAACTTTGCAACTCAACAATAGAAAGACATATAATCCAACTGACAAATGGGCAAAGAAGTTGAACGGACATTTCTCCAAAGCATGTATACAAACGACCAGTAGGCAGAGCAACATCACTGATACTCCACACCATTAGGCATTATGGAAATGCTAACCAAAACCATAGTGAGATACTACTCCACACCCGCTTGGGTGTCTATATTAAAAAAAGACAAACAATAACAAGTGTTGGAAAATAATGAATATATATTGGAATCCTCATATTTTATAATGGGAATTTAAAGCAGGCCAACCACTTTAGAAAAACAGTTTGACAGTTTCTCAAAAAAATTAAACTTAGAATTATAAAATCCAGCATTTCCTCTCCTAGGAAATATACCAAGGTAATTGAAAACATAGGTTTACATTAACACTTGTGCACAAATGTTCAAAGCAGCATGATTCATAAAGAGCCAAAATTCTCATTTACTGATGAATAGGTAAACAAAATTTAGTATATCCATACAATGAAATATTATTCAACTATAAAGAGTAATGAGTTACTGATACATGCTACAACACAGATAAACCTTGAAAATATTACGTGAATAAAAAAATTCAGACACAAAAGCCCACTTATTGTATTATTACATTTATATGAAATGTTGAGAATAGACAAATCCATAGAGACAGAAAGTGGATTAGAATTTCAGTACAGGGAAATAGGGAATGATGGCTGTTGGTACAGGATTTCCTTTTGGGTAGTGAAAGAAAACTAAGAATCAGATCGTGGTGATAGTTATACAACATATGAATACAGTAAACACCATTAAAATGGTATACTCTTAAAAGGCATATTGTCTGGTAAATGAGTTGTATCTCAATTTTTGAAGAGTTGGCTATGGAAGAAAAGGCAGTTAGTAATATTGAAAAGGAGTCTATCAAAAGGCAGAAGAACATGTGAGAAATTGATTTCATGTTCAGAGGACAAGTTTCTTATACTTAGTTTCCTAGGAATTATGTATGATTCACCTGTACTTTATATAAATCTCTCAATACATCATCTTGCATTTTTTCTAGTTGCACTCTGAGAAATATACCCACACTAAAAAAATTGAAACATATAACAACTATAGGAAAATCTATTTGTGAATGTGTCCATGTGTGGGTGCCAGTGTGTTTGTGAGAGACAATAGAAGGTTAGAAAGGTAGATGATGCATAAAGGATTATTACCTTTTGTTTAGTTATTTCCTTTAGTCCAGTTGTTTGACTTGCCTCAATGTGACTTTCTCTTTCAGAAAGAGGCACAAGGCTGAGTTAGCCCCATTTCACTGCCTTTGTCTCCTCAGAACTGTAGTTGCTTTAGGACTTTAAACAAAAGCTCTTGGGCAGCAGTGCTCTTTGACTCTTGCCACAGTTATCTGCTCTGTTCTTCTGGTTCATTCTCCACAGTCCCAGAGGATTCACCTTCTCAACTGGATTTCTGTTCATTTTATTCCCTGCTCTCAGACTTCTACTATATCTCACTGCATCCAGATGAATCCAGTTTCTTGGTCTGTGACCCCTTGATTTGACCAAAACCCTGAATTGTTGACTCTGAAGCCCCAGAATTGAGTGGGCAACAGACATGAGATACAACCAACAATGAGATGTATCTGGGTAAGGTAGAGGATCCAGTGCCAACTTACATTCCCAGCTCCCTATCCCAGCACTGGAAGCTTGTTATCTAAGCTGTCAAGAGAGAAGTGTTTCTATTGGCAGATATTCTTAAAGACCTTCTGTTAGGAGCCACAGATTTGTTTCAGAAGTGGAGGGGAAAGAAAATACACCTTATGCAGGATATTTTTGCATGGAAGATATTTTCTCTTAATTTCACCTCAAAATAAAAGGGAAGTAACACTTGAGAATTAAATACTACATAATCATATACGTAAACCTTTTAAACCAAGTGGAAGGGAACAATTTTTGAGTCTAATTTAGGGTAAAATATGTATTATACCTTTGACCAATCTAGGGAATTTAAATTTTTAAAGAAATTTAAACATCTGGTTTCTGCCTCTTTGGCTAGTAAATTAGTTAGTTCATTTTTTGTGTATTTTAATATTCTGAAGGCTTGTGGTCATTAATAAAAATTAAGATTCACTAAAGCACTCCAGAACAAATTCTGGTTCATAATGCATTTTAATGTAGGATTTTATTTTCTCTTAATTTTGTAGTGAATTGAAAACCATAGTCATGTAGTTCATCAGAAAAGCACTTCAAGGATGTTAATAGCTTTGGATTCTAAAGCAATTAAGTGATGTTAGTAGCTTTGGATTTTAAAGCAATTAACTACAACCTTTCTAAACAAGAGACAGTAAAAATTATTGGAATTTTTCCAAATTCTGTTCTACGATTACAGTACTGGAGATCAGTACTTGTGACAAATAACAGGTATTTAAGCATGTCATGAGGCTGGTTTAGAATGCAAGCAAGGTGATGTGCAAACCTAAATGAAATTGAATAATGAGTAGAACATAGGACAGTAGGGAGACATCTCTAGAACCTAGGTCTACTATGACTTTAGTCTGTGAGTCAGTCTTTTAAAATAACCACACAGGGGTACTCACAACATTGAATATTCGTATGCAAAACAGGGAACCAGATTATGATGCATGGTGGATCTTACTGATAACATCAGAAACGTGCTTGAGTATTCTTAGAAGCCAGCTGGCCAGCTAGCCTTTCCCCAGCATACTCTAATTCAGATAAGAATATTTTACTCAGATACTTATGAGAAGTTAATAGGTTTCAAATTTTTGAAGTTATAAATATGTAGTGTATATTTTTAATGACTAAATACCTGGACAGAAGATAAGGAGGTAACACTCCATTGATCAGGGTCATAGGCTGATAATTCCTAAAGCTCCAAGGAGTATAGAGGGCTGGGGGCATTTTCCATAGTGATGGAAAACCAGTGGGATTCCAGAAGGGACCTTGAAGCTCTGCAAACCCAGCCAGACCATATGGCTGAGGCTCACACTCACATACCACCCAGTTATTTCCAGGGGGCGTTAGACAAGTAAGATGCCAGCATCTCCCACCATCTCCCACTTTAGCAAGTAGCATGAGAGACCCTCGCATGCAAGTGCAGCCTCCCCCACTGCTAGAACCACAATGATAATCTTCATCAAGCCTCCCTCCACTGATTTATCAGGGTCAAAACAAGGTTAAATATGATTGTCAGGCAAAAGAAGATTTTCATAACTGGATAGAAGTGACCAGCGTAAGTACTGAACCAACTTTCAACTGGGCTTAAAAAATGACTTAATTCTCTTCAAACTTAACTAGATTCAATGAAGAAAGTCAATGGGCCTTCCTTGAGCTGGCCGTTTCTTCTTTCTAAGCTGTTCAGGTGTGTGGTATGAAGCTGCTGGACATTTTTATCATCAAGTGATATTTTGAAACTAGAAACATGACTCATGTCTGTCAGCATGACATTGGAGTCAAGTATACAGAAAAAGACATTTTGATGAAGGAAAATCATAAGCTGAACTTGCAGATAGAATAAACAAACATGCTAGCAAGGTAGGTATGACAGCCTAAGAGATCAGTTGGTGTCTTTATCCTCCCAAATGGTAAACCAATAAACTTTTTAAGTAGACAAGAATAAGCTACCAAACAGGCAGTAACAAATGAGCCAGGGTTAGATGCTGGTACCAGGTACTAGAAGACACATCTATGTCCAGAAGCTAACATTATATCACTGGACATGTCAACAATCTCTTTGCAGATGAATATCATCAAAGTTGTGTCTGGGCTTGGGTGGCAAGTGTATGACTCTAAATGTTATGCTGCTCCAGCAGAACCAGTCACTCTTGTGGAAGCCAAGGAATGGGAACAGAAGAATATGAAATCAGTGGTACTGATTGCCAGTCTTAATATCTAAACGAATATCATGGTAAATACCATGATGACTATACAAGATTGTTTGCTTGCTTGCTTTAGAGACAGAATCTTACTCTATCACCCAGGCTGTGTGCAGTGGCACAATCACAGCTCACTCCAGCCTCAACTTCCCCAGGTTCAGGTGATCCTCCTACCTCAGCCTCCCAAGTAGCTGGGACTACAGGTGTGCACCACCAAGCCCAGCTAATTCTTCTATTCTTTCTTTCTTTCTTTTTTTTTTTTTTTCTTTTTTTGGAGAGACAAGGTTTTACCATATTGCCAAGGCTGCTTTTGAACTCCTGGACTCAAGCAGTTCACCCACCTCAGCTTCCCAAAGTGCTGGGGTTACAGGTGTGAACCACCAGGCCCAACCCAAGATGTTATTAATATAATGAATGACCAAGGCACCAATATTAAAGACATATACACTTTTACAGTATTCCACTTTAACTGGTATATTCAAACTATATAAGGTGTTTGAGGCATTTTTGTTTTGTTTTGCTTTTCAAGTCAGGGTCAATGAGAGCTCATTGCAGCCTTGAATTCCTCAGCTCCAGCGATCTTCCCACTTCAGTGAGGTTTTTAAAATAAAAATACAGTTTAGTATCTGATTTCTAAATAAGAAATTTAAATGTTTATATTGCTTAAGTATTGTTTGCTAATTTTTAAAGTAATGATCAGTGAGTATAAAAGAAAGGCCAGGCGTGGTGGCTCACACCTGTAATCCCAGCACTTTGGGAGGATGAGGTGGGTGGATCACCTGAGGTCAGGAGTTTGAGACCAGCCTGGCTAACATAGTGAAACCCCACTTCTACTAAAAATACAAAAAGTTAGCCGGGTGTGATGGCGCGTGCCTATAATCCCAGCCACTCAGGCAGGAGAATCTCTTGAACCCAGGAGGTGGAGTTTGCAGTGAGCCAAGATCGCGGCCATTGCACTCCAGCTTGGGCAACAACAGTGAAACTCCATCTCAAAAAAAGAAAAAAAAAATGAGTGCAAAAAAGAAAAATACCCTTATATACAGAGTTGGTGTATTATCCTGCCTGCGACAGATGAGCCGCATGTCATTCTCTCAGTTCGTCTGGCAGGTTGCAGTGGTTGGTTTTGCCAAAGAACTGTGCTAACCCTATGAGAGTTTCAGAGAAGGTTCCTGTGTTCTGAGGACTCAGTCTAATAAAGGAAGACAAACATATCTTATAACTCTGCTACAGACAAACTTTTATAGAACCCATCATTAGAGGTACACAGTGCTGGCATAATCAAGGGGGAAGCAGAATTCATCATTCTCAGTGGTGGAATCTGGGAAAGCGTGAAAGAGATGTATCTTTAACTGGTTCCTCTAGGATGGGCTGGAACAAGCAGGAAAGGCTTTCTGACTGTTGGTAGCAACTTGAGGAAGGATATAGAGGCCCAGAAAACATTCAGAGGGTGAACACCGTGTGGCCAGGGCAAACTCTATGTGAAATGGGTAAATGAGAGCTAATTACCAAAGTATGAATGGTGTTAAATGCCTTACTTAGAGGGTTGGGCCCTTATTTTTTGTGGATTAGGTGCCATTGAAGAGTTTTGAGTGGAATAAAATAAGATTTGTTTATTTACTTATTTATTTATTTAGTTTTTGAAACAGAGTCTTACTCTGTTGCCTAGGCTGGAGTGCAGTGGCACAATCTCAGCTCACTGCAACCTCTGCCTCCTGAGTTTAAGCGATTCTAATGCCTCAGCCTCCCAAGTAGCTGGGATTATAGGTGCATGCCACCACGCCCAGCTAATTTTTGTATTTTTGGTAGGAAAGCGGTTTTACCATGTTGGTCAGGCTGGTCTCGAACTCCTGACCTCAAGTGATCCTCCCGCTTCAGCCTCCCAAAGTGCTGGGATTACAGGCATGAGCCACCATGTCCAACCAAAATGGCAAGTTTTAGAAAGATAATTCTGGTATAGTGCTTGTAAGGAACCAGGAGTAGTCTAGACTTTTGGAGTATGAATTCCTGCTTTATAGCTTACTGTTCTTTGACAAGTTGTTTTAACTCACTGAGCCTCAGGTACATAATTGTAAAATGGGGATAATACCTCTCTTGTAGCATTGTAATTAAGTGCAGTAATTATGCAAAGCACTTGGCACATAGTAAGAATTCATTAAATAGTAGCTACTCCTTTTAATCAGAATACCCACTTCTTAAGAATCTGAGGGGTAGACAGTTAGTATGATCATGAGCTGATGTTTCAGAGTAAGACTGACTGACCTGGCTTCAAATCCCACCTCCTACTCTTACTAGCTCTGTGACTAGGACAGCTTACCAAGTGACAGTGTTGCCATCTATAAAATAAGAATGACAATCCCAACCTCATAGGTTTTATGTTGATCAAATGAGAGAGTATATATAAAAGAGCTTTATATACACTTAAGAAGTGTAGAATGAGTTTGTTCATTCTTTCAACACGTGTTTGCTGAATACCTGCCTTGTGTCAGATACTGTTCCATGTTCTTGGAATATATCAATGAATAAAACAGACCACAGTCCCCACCGTTGTGGATCTCACATTCTAAGTGTTCACTGTTATTGTCAAAAAGAAACACTGGTTGAAAGACTATTGTAGTTTTCTTGGGAAGTGACACAGGTTTTAGTCTAGGGCAGTGGTGGTGGAAGGGGACATGGGGTAGAAGCCGCAGGTATGATTCCTGACGGGGTGTGGGTGGAAAGGAAAGGGAGACTTGAGGAGGATGCTCAAGTCATCATACCATCCATCAACCTAGAGAGGGAGCATAGGAGAAAGGCACATTCACAGGAGAAGATGATGGAGTTCACGTGTTTAATGCCATCAGGACACCCATCTAGAGCTTTCTAGTAGATAAGACAATGGGAAATATTTTTCTGAAATTAGAGAAGTTGAGAGTTTTATGAGCGGGGAGAGGGGAGTTTCCTGTAGGTAATTGGTGACCTTCGGTAAACCAATTTTGGTAAAGTGTTGGGGTGTGGAGAAATTAGAGAGTACAAATTGTAGGCACAGACTAACCTTTAAATGCATTGTAGAGGAAAGGAAAGGAAAGGAAGAGAAAGCAGCCTAAAAAGTAGCTTATTGTGTCTTCAGATTTGGCAAAGGAAATGATCCAGTGGAAAGAGAAAGATTCAAGCTATCAAAGAGATTATTTATCTGTTCTTTTAATGAATATTTATCCTTTTTCTACGGTTTGAGAAACACTTTGTCATGGAGATGCATACAAAGATGAAAGCGATGGAATATGGCCTTAAGTGAGTTTACCCTACAATAGAAGATTGTACATGCCAATACAACTTTTTCTTATTCCCCATTGGAGTGTAACTTCTATGACAACAGGACTTTTGCCCATTTTGTTCACTGCTCTATCCCCAGTGCCTGGAAGAGTGCCTAGAATATAGCAGGCATTTAATAAATGTTGAATAGATGAAAAGTTTCAGCAGAAAAAGAATATCTGGATTATTCAAGAAAGCTATCATTCTTTTTGTTTCATCAGGAATAGTTCTTTTGCATAATCATTGCTTAGTAGCTATGGAGAGTAGAATGGGGGCACTCACAGAGAAATGAGATATAGGTCAAACTGAAGGAATAAGAGAAAGGTAATGAAGTTAGGATTATTGTAGAACAGTCAAAGATTATCCTTTCCTGCAAAACTTTTCCAGGAAGACACAAATGCTGCTTTTCTGTAGAACAATTATTAGAGCAGAAGAATATATTAACAAACCTAGTGGGGACAGATTTATCTCAGTGTTAGATCCAGTTCTCATAAATGGTAGACTAAGTAAGGATGAAGAATGGAGGAAATGTGTTTACGTTCAAAGTATTAGCAAAGCAGAATCAGGTAAGTTTGCCACCTGTTGCCTCAAGGGCAGAAAGAGAGAGAGAGAATATATGAGATAAAGTGTGAGTTCTTGCAGGAATTAGAGGAATACTTTTTTATATTTTATTTTTGTTTGTTTTTTTCCCCCAACTTTTAAGTTCTGGGGTACATGTGCAGGATGTGCAGGTTTGTTACATATGTAAACATATGCCATGGTGGTTCACTGCACAAGTCATCCCATCACCTGGGTATTAAGCCCAGCATCCATTAGCTGTTCTTCCTGATGCTCTCCCTTCTCCCACTCCCCACCTTCCAGCAGGCCCCAGTGTGTGTTATTCCCCTTCATGGGTCAATGTGTGCTCATTATTCAGCTCCCACTTATAAGTGAGAACATGCAGTATTTGGTTTTCTGAATAAATAAATGGGTAAATAAACTGTGCTGCCCAAATGATGGAAGGTTATACAGTGTTAAAAAGAAATGAGCTGTCTTCACTCTCCACTCTCTTACTCTGGGCTATTTTTTCATATTACATACATCCCTCTGTTATTCTGTTATTGGTCTGTATGTTTATTGTCTGTTCTCCCTCCCTTACCCCACACCAGTGCAGGGTAAGCTCTCTCTGTAGGCAGGAGCTTCGATTGGACATGGCTACATCCTCAATGCTTACTACTCTGTCCAGCTAAAAAGAGGTGTTCAATTGTGTATTTTCTTTTATTTTTTTATTTTTATTTTTTTATCGTACTTTGATACTCTGGGGTATATGTGCACATCCTGAATCCTGCAGGATTGTTGCATAGGTACATACATGCCATGGTGGTTTGCTGTCTCCATCCCCCCTGCCCCATCGCCTATATCAGGCATTTCTCCCGGTGTTATCCCTTCCCATCCTCCCAGCCCCCACTGTTCCTCCTCTCCTCTCCCCTCCACCCCCTCACCTAGACCAGTGAGTGTTGTTCTCTTCCTGGTGCCCAAGTGTTCTCATTGTTCACCCGCCTATGAATGAAAACATGTGGTGTTTGGTTTTCTGTTCTTGTGTCAGTTTGTTGAGAATGGTGGTTTCTAGATTCATCCATGTCTCTACAAAGGACACAAACTCATCGTTTTTTATGGCTGCATAGTATTCCATAGTGTATATGTGCCACACTTTCTTTGTCCAGTCTGTCATTGATGGGCATTTGGGTTCCAGGTCTTTGCTATCATAAACAGCGCCGCAACCAACATACATGTGCATGTGTCTTTATAATAGAATGTCAATCGTGTATTTTCTTAATTATTAAAAATGAATTAACAGTACCTTCTAGATTACTAAGGAAGTTATATAATCTTTGATATAGGCAATTTCTTCTATGAAATTTTTTCAAATAGCCACTATTTAAAAATATCAGTGCCAGCCACGTGTTCTGACTGAATAGTACCTTCTTTTGGCATATAGGTCCTATTCCTTTTTTAAAACTTTTATTTTAAGTTTATTTAAGTTTTATTTTAAGGTGAAAATGATGGAATATGGCCTTAGTGAGTTTACCGTACAATAAAAGATTGTACATGCCAATACAACTTTTTATAATTGGGGTACATGTGCAGGTTTGTTACATAGGTAAACTTGTGTCATGGGGTTTGTTGTATAGATTGTTTCATTGCCTATTACCCAGAAGTTATTTTTCCTGATCCTCTCCCTCCTTCTGTCCACCAGTAGGCCCCAGGGTGTATTGTTCTCCCTATGTGTCCATGTATTCTCATCATTTAGCTCCCACTTATAAATGACACCATGCAGTATTTCTTTTTCTGTTCCTGCGTTAGTTTGTTGAGGATCATGGTTTCCAGCTCCATCCATTTCCCTGCAAAGGACATGGTCTTGTTCCTTTTTATGGCTGCATAGTATTCCGTGGTATAAATGTACCACAATTTCTTTATCCAGTCAATCATTTATGGTCATTTAAATTGATTCTGGGCCAGGCATGTTGGCTCACGTCTGTAACCCCAGCACTTCGGGAGGCCAAGGCGAGTGGATCACCTGAGATCAAGAGTTTGGGACAAGCCTGGCCAACATGGTGAAACTACTAAAAATACAAAAATTAGCTAGACATGGTGGCATATGCCTGTAATCCCAGCTACCCAGGAGGCTGAGGCAGGAGAAGCCCTGGAACCCAGGGGGCAGAGGCAGTAGTGAGCCAAGATTGTGCAACTGTATCCAGCCTGGGCTACAGAGCGAGACTCCATCTCAAAAAAAAATAAAATAAAATAAATTGATTCCATGTCTTTGCTTCGTGAATAGTGCTCCAGTGAACATATGCATGCATGTATCTTTATGACAGAATGATTTATATTCCTGTGGGTATGTCCCAGTAATGGGATTGCTGGGTCAAATGGTATTTCTGGCTCTAGGTCTTTGAGGAATTACCCCACTGTCTTCCACAATGGTTGAAATGATTTATACTTCCACCAATAGTGTACAAGTGTTTCTTTTTCTCTACAACCTCACCAACATCTGTTGTTTTTTTAAATTTTTAGTAATAACCATTTTGACTGGTATAAGATGGCATCTCATTGTGGTTTCAATTTGCATTTCTCTTAATGATCAGTGATGTTGGACTTTTTATATATGTTTGTTGGCCACGTATATGTCTTCTTTGGAGAAGTGTCTGATCTTGTCCTTTTCCCACTCTTTCATGTTGTTTGTTTTTTTCCTTGTAAATTTGTTTAAGTACCTTGTAGATGCCAGATGTTAGACCTTTGTCAGATGGATAGGTTGTAAAATCTTTCTCCCATTCTGTAGATTATGTTCACTCTGATGATAGTTTATATTGCTGTGCAGAAGCTCTTTTGTTTAATTTGATCCCATTTGTCAATTTTTGCTTTTGTTGCAGTTGCTTTTGGGGTCTTCATCATGAAATCTTTGCTCATCCCTATGTCCTGAATAGTATTGTCTAGATCTTCTTCTAGAGTTTTTATAGTTTTGGATTTTACATTTAAATTCTTTAATCCATCTTGAGTTAATTTTTGTACATGGTATGAGGAAGGTACCCAGTTTCAAGTTTCTGCATATGGCTAGCCAGTTCCCCCAGCAACATTTATTAAATAGGGAATTCTTTCCCCATTCCTTGTGTTTGTCAGGTTTGTCAAAAATCAGATGATTGTAGGTGTGTGGTCTTCTTTTTGGGTTCTCTATTCTGTTACATTTGTCTATGTGTTGTTCTTGCACCAGTGCTATGCTGTTTTGGTTACTGGAGCCTTGTAGTATAGTTTGAAGTTGGATAGCATGATAACTCTAGCTTTGTTCTTTTTGCTCAGGATTGTCTTGGGTATTCAGGCTCATTTTTGGTTCCATATGAATTTTAAAATATTTTTTTCTAATTCTGTGAAGAATGTCAATGGTAGTTTAATGGGAATAGCATTGAATCTATAAATTATTTTGGGACGTATGGCCTTTTTCATGATATTTGTTCTTCTTATCCATGAACATGGAAGGTTTTACCATTTGTGTCATCTCTGATTTCTTTGAGCAGTGGTTGATAACTTTCTCTGACCTTGACAAACTCCTTCACTTCCCTTGTTAGCCACAGAGGAACACATTTTTTAAAAAATCACCTAGAGTGGAAAAGTCATATGATAAAGCTACAAAATTGTATTTTTTGCTTATTTAGTTACAAGACATATAAAGTATGTAGATTATGAATATTAATTGCTGTCATTAACACCAAGCCATTCTAAAGGATTTAAAAGTATAGTACACACCACAAAAGGAGTTAAACAATATTTTAGAACTGAATTTCCAGACCCTGCCTGAGCATTAGAATCACTTGGGGAGATTGTTAAAAAGAGAAACGTGTAGTCCCTACCCTAGATCTGCTCAGTGGGAATTTTGGGGGATGGGGAATTTTGGTGCATAGGTTTGGCAGCCACTGATCTAAAGTATGTATTGGGGGCCCAATAAATGCCATATCTATTAATTTACAAAACGATCTTCTACTTGAAGTTCAGAAATCACCTGGTAAAGGAGTGAAAACAGAATTTAGATCTCTGTACAAGGCAGTGTAGGTTATCTAACAGCCAACCCTTTCTTCCAGGAGGACTGGACATGTTAATACTGGTCAGGTGTGGGGAAAGGGGCCAATCTCTACTGTGAACCCACTCAATTTTCATTCATGCTTCTAATATAAAAGAAGGTCAGTTATTTTTGTGTGTGTGTTCTCTAGAATTAGATTGAATTTAGAAACTTTCTTCTCTGGAGTTTGTATGTTTTATATCGACTACATACATTAAATTCCTTCTTTTCAGTAAAAAGAAACTGCTAAGATTCCTAAAGCAGGTTCAAGGATCTTGGAAATTTCGAGTTGAAAGAGATCTAAGGGCCATCTGGTCTGATATTGCCTGCCATGGATACAGACTCATGTTCAGAGAAAGGGAATTTCAGAGAATTTTCAGGTCCAGCAGCTCCAGAGACAGCTCTTGATTTCACCTAATTCTGATGATTCTCTATGCAGTACCTAATTATCTAATCTCTGCTTTTTATACAGTATAACACAATGTAAATTTACTTTTTTTTTTTTTTACCATTTTTAGCTCCCATATAATAGATTTCTTCACTTATTTGGAACTAAATGGAGAAATTTAGTACTTTTCTTTGAGAAAGGGACATTAGTCTGTGACTAGTTCTGCATTGTTTAAATGAGAACAAAAACAAAATGTTCCAGAATTACTTACTTGCAGCTACAAAGCATGTTTAAGGAATAAAAATCTCCTTCATTAAATGCATGATGAAAAAAAAGAATTGTTTTGAAGTTCTTAGAATCAGCTTGTATAGGCTTCATTGTAAACTGATACTAAAGAGTCCCCATTACGATCTGTGTATTTTGGTGCCAGAAGGTTTTTTTGCTTATGCTAAATTATTAAGTTCTGTCAGCTGCTGAGCTGTCATATAGAGATATAGTAAATCACATTATATTTTGTCATGGATTACACGGAGCAATAAATTTGGGAATGAAGATCAAAGTAGTTCCACAATCACATCTGAGTGTAGGAGCGCTGTTTAACTTATGGAAAACTGATTTAGGTAAAGCTGCCGCAGTTCTTGTGTGAATTTGGATATTTGGTTGAAAACTGATTGGGGATCAAATCCCAAGATGAATTTTCATTTTTGTATTTAGTTCAGAGAAGTTAATTCCAACACCTAGCTGCATGACTTGAATTAGATAAATAATTACATGCAGAGAGTTGCGGACTCGGTGAAAATAGTATTTATGTATTTTAATTTCTTTTGTGATTAAACAATATATTTCATTTTATTTTATTTGGGTCTTTTTTAGGAGGACCACATAATTAGTTAAATATTCTTGTAGCAATGCTATTTGACTCCTTAGAGCTGAACTGTTTGGTTTTTACTGCATTTAAAACCATGAAAGTAAGCCAGTTTAAGTGCACTAAGCAGTCTTGATTAGCTAGATCTTGAGATGGTTATTATCATTGTTCTGTGTTACTATGGAAACTCTTTAGGGGTTATCAAAGTTGATGATATTCGTTTATTTAGAATAGCCAATCTCAACTGGTTGGGTTCTTTTCAGAGAAAAAGTTATCATAGAAACTAGATAATATGGCAGAAGTGGTTAGCAGAAATTACATGTTTTATATAAATTACTGTCCTTATACTTTTACTTAGGAAAGTGCCCTGCGTTGTGTTCTCTTAGCTAGAACAGTGGTTCCTCAACTTTGCTGATTATCAAAAGCGACCAGGGAGCCTTTAACTCAGATTCCTGGGCCACAAGATCCTGGTGGCTGATTCAGTAGAAAAAGCTCAAAAGCATTTTTCTCCTGTTACTCTGGCATCATCTTTCCTACTTTCTTTCTTCATTCTAATCCTGTTTGGAGAAATATTTTTAAATACTATAGCCCATTAACAGACATTTAAGCTTTACAAAATTATTTCTCAAGACTTTGGTTTCTTGTTTTATTTTTCGTCTCTACTGTCATCCTTTTATTGATTTTTTCCTCTCGTGAAATTGAGATTTACACTAATGCTGTAATAAATCCATCTGACATTAGACTTAATCAAATCCCCCCCAAAATCATGTGGAGATTAAACCTCCCCCACTATTCCAAATGGGATCAAAATAAAGTGTAATTGGAATATAGATAGGGTAGCCTGCAATGCTGATTTTGGTCTGAAAGGAAATAAAAGGCCAGTTGGTGACTGTATGTCAGGTACATCTCCAATGGGAGGGTGTTAGACTAAGATGGAAGGTTTAGCAGTGATGCTGCCAAGGCCTAGGTAGAAGAAACTGAACAGTTTGAAAAACTCAGCAGAAGATCACAGAGATTCTATTTACAAGCTCCAAGCTCTTTTAAACAGGCTTTTCATCAGGTCCTCTGATAATGCTGTGATGCCTCCTAAATCTAAGGCCCCTGGGTTGGAACCACTATTTTAGAGCATCACTGTGAAAAGCCAAAAGTAAGCAGAGCTTTCATAAAATGGTCTAAGCCCCTATGTTTAGAAAATATAGGTCCTAATTCAGGCTACTTCCATTTAAGGAATCAAAGTAGTTGACGACTGGAGAGGTTAAGACTGAAGAGAGAAAGACTTAGAGCTCTTAGATTGGGCCCAGTCACTGAAGACAGCTGGGCCCAAGCTGGTGGTTTTTGAGGGCTGCTTCTTCAAGAGTATAGAAATGCAGCTTGCACATTCAGCATCTGCTGGGCCTGGACTGAACTGACTCCTGAGGAGCCGTCATAGTCATGATCCTTAGTTACTGCTCACTTTGTCCTTATTCCCCAGGCTTCCACCTGGGTCCTTGGTCTCAGTTCCCATCATAGATACATGTTGGGATTTGAATCAGGCCCTGACCCCTAGCTTGGTTTATTGAAAACCCTGATCCCTTATAGTCTCTGCTTCTGATTCTTCCCACAAAGCCAAAACTGGCTCTCTTTCTTTTAGGACACAAACATCAAGAACCACCCCTGTCTAGAAGCTTTGCCTTCCAAGTCCTATATTGCATTCTCAAATTAGACACTTTGGATAGCAAACTTTCTAATCTACTCTTGCCTGGGATTCCTGAGATTTAAGCTGCCGGCTTCTACAGGCAGGGAAGAGGCAAGGCTACCCATTTTGTTTTCCTCTGTTCCTTTGGTCAGTTTCAGCTGCTGCTCCCTTCCTGTGAGGCACAGTGAGCCTGTCAGGCAACAGTTATGACACAGACTTGGAGCAGAAGGGTGGGCTACAATCCAGTTCTCTCAAGGAAGCTAAATTTGCATCCCATGATGTGCTAGGTGCTTGGAGTTAACATGTATAACATGTTGCCCCTCCCCTTAAAGAGTTGTCAGTCTAGTTGCATAGATAATTTTAATATAATATAATGAGCAATAAAATAATTGTGTATAGACTGATAAAGAAATGTGACTTGGCCCAAACTGAGATTTCTTAAGGTTTTGTGGAAGACTTCCTGGAGGAGGTGATGTTAAAATGATTATTGCAAGATGATTAAGATCCTACCAAGGAAATGAATGATATTCATAAAAAAAAAAAGATGGGACAGAAATACAGAGTGTGAAATAGCATATTCAGGAAACTACAGTCTGGTGTTCACAGAGGCATAAAGGGTGGAGGGGGCAGAAGAGAAACATGAAGCTGGAGAGGTGAAGTCCTGGCCCTGAATGGTACTGTATACCCTGTTAAGGAACTTGAACTTTAGTATTTGCTAAGAAGCAATGAAAATTGCTTCTTAAATTATAAAGCGATACGATCATATTTATATTTTAGATAGAATACCAGTTGAAAGGTGGTGGGTGGATGTATATCAGACAGAAAAAAATGAAATATCTAAGGTGAATAGGAAAATAAGTTGGAAAACTATTGGAAAATTTCAGGAGAGAAAGGTGAAAATCTAGAAGTAAAAGTTGGCAGGACTGTCAAGAGTGAGAGGGCTTCTAAGAAATTCTACCAAGTTTCTTATTTGGGTGTCTAAATGTAACTGCCACTAACTAAGATGAGGAGGGACAGATTCAGGGAGAAATGACTGAGTTTAGTTCTGATTTCCTCTGTGACATCACAGAGAGATGTCTGGATCTGGGTACCAAGGCGGTAGAGGCTAGAGACGGAGTTGGAAGTCATATCAACAAAAAGATGATTTACTATCGGAATGGACTAAAGGGAGAGGTTGCCATGGTGAGGAAAGGGCAGATGGCGTGGGGCAATTATTTAAAATCAGCTACAGAGCAATAAGCAATTGTCAGAGAGGTCCCTGGAGAACCAGGAGGGAATCATGACGTAGATGCCATGGGAGTTAGAGGTTTTAATTAAAAACCAGTAATTCGGCAAATGCAAAGTTTGATCCTTTGAAAAGACTAGCAAAATATAAACTCTTTACAAGATTGGCCAGAAAAATAGGAGAAGACACAAATAGGCAAAGGAGGAAATAGGAAAATGTCTGCTGATCGAGTCAAAAGACACAGAAAAGATAACGAATAACTTTATGCCAGTAAAATTGAATATCTGGATAAGATGGAAACATTTCTACAAAATGTGATTAAATGAAGGAAGAAACGGAAAACTCTAATAGTCCTGTAAAAATTAGATAAATATAGCATTTAGTTTTAAATGTTTTATTAAAGAAAACATCAGACTCAAATGATTTTGGTCAAGTTATTACCAAACGTCCAAGGAACAGATAACTCCAATAATAAACAAAATCTGTGAGAGGAAAAAAAGAGGGAATATCCCCTGTTTATTCTAAGATCAGTATAGTCTTGATATGAAAATCAGCTAAGAACATTAAAAAGCAAATTACATACCAATCTTACATTTAAAGTGTAAAATTCCTAACTAAAACTTAGAAACAGAGTCTAGCAGTACATAAAAATGATTATACATTTCAACCAAGCTGGATTGAATGCAAGAGTGCAAAGGTGATTTCATGTTAGAAATCCATTGATATAATCCATCACATGGCCACACTGAAAGGAGAAAAACCATGTGATCATCTCAGGTAAACAAAAGCCTTTGGCAGAATTCAACTCTTATCTGTGATAATCTTCATAAGCTAGGAATAGGAGGGAATGTCCTTACCCTGATGAAGAATATTAATCAGAAACTTAGAGCAAACATCATTTTTTATGGTGAAACGTTGGAAGGATTCTCTTAAAAATCAGGAGAAGAGAAGGATGCCCGTTATCGCTGCTCCTGAAATACAGATGCTGTTGGTCACAGCTAGACAAGAAAAAGAAATAGGATACAAATTAGAAGGAGGGAAGCAAGTCTGATATTATTCACTGATGATGTGATTGTCTATACATAAAACCTAAATGAATCAGTAAGCTACTGGAAATAATAAGATAGTTTAGCAGTTGGCTAAATATATGATCCAGCAACAAACAGAAAATATAATTTAAAAAACGATTCTGCTAACATAGCAAAATAGAAAGTGTATAGGAATGAATCTAAGAATAGCTGTATATGTCCTATTTGGAGAACTTTAACTGTATTAAAAGAAATTAAAGAAGACCGGAATCATGGAGAGATATACCCACCATATCTTGAATACCTTAAGTATCTTAAAGATGTCAGTTGTCCTCAATTTGACGTATAGATTTAGTGCAATTCCTTGGATTTATCTAACAAAAATAAATCTAATTTTTAAAGACAGGGTCTCACTGTCACCCACACTGGAGTGCAGTGGTGTGATTGTAGCTCCCCGCAGCCTTGAACTCCTGGGCTCAAGTGATCTTCCCACCTCAGCTTCCCAAGAAGCAGGGACTACAGGTGCACACCACCATGCCCAGCTAAATTTTAAAAATTTATTGTAGAGATGGGGGTTTCATTTTGTTGTCCAGGCTGATCTTGAACTCCTGGCTTCACATGATCCTCCCACCTCAGCCTCCCAAAGTCCTAGGATTACAGGTGTGAGCCACTGAGCAGCCAGAATTATTCTGAAAAAGAAAAAGGTAGAAGTATTTGCCTCCTACCACATACAAAATAAAATTTGTTACAAAGCTATGGACATTAGTGGTTTGGTACTGGTACAAGTATAGATAGAATGACCAAATGAACCAAATAGCACATAAAACCATATCTTGATATACATAGATGATATAGATATAGATGTAGATATGGAAACTTGGTATATATATTGTTTTATTAAGCTCTTCATTTCTGACACATGCCAAAATTAAGTGTGTCAGAAAGGAAGACACACTTTTGTCTTTGTCATTTATTAAGCTCTTCATGTGTCAGCAATGAAGAGCTTAATAAAAGAACTGGCTGAGGCCAGGTGTGGCAGCTCACACTTATAATCCCAGCACTTTGGGAAGCCAAGGCAGGAGGATCGCTTGAGCCTAAAAGTTTGAAAGCAGCCTGGGTAACATCATGAGACCTTATCTCTACTAAAAATAAAAAAGTAGTCGGGTGTGGTGGTACATACCTGTGGTCCTAGCCACTCAGGAGGCTGAAGCAGCAGAATAGCTTGAGCCCAGGAGGTCAAATCTGCAGTGAGCTGTGATTGCACCACAGCATTCCAGGCCAGGCCAGACGACAAAGTAAGACCCTGCCTTTAAAAAAAAAAAGAAAGAAAGAAAAAAGAAAAAAAAAAGGGAAGAAAGAAAGAAAAAGAAAAAAATTGAATAGACTAAGACAAAACAGCATTTCACATAAGTGTAAATATCAGTAGCCCATAAAGATATGAAGAACTGCTGATATCATCAGTAACCAAGGAAATGATAAATAGGACACTAATAAAATACATGTTATATCTAATTGATTGACAGAAATTATGAAGTCTGGCAAGAAAAGAAAAGTCATCCAGATTGGAAAGCAAAAAGTAAAATTGTATCTTCAAATGACAAAATCTTGCATGCAGAAAAATTCTCAGAAATCCTACCAAAAATAAATAAATAAATAAAAATAAACTATTTGAAAAATAAGAGTTTACCAAGGTTGCAGGATACAAGATCAATATATAAAAATCAGTTGTATTTCAATATGCTAGGGATAAACAATCTGATAATGAAATTAAGAAAACAAATCCATTTAAAATAGCATGAAATAATTAAATACTTAGGAGTACAATTTAACAAAAGAAGTGCAAAGTATGTATCTTGAAGACTATAAAACATCAATTAAAAAAAGTAAAACCTAAATAAATGAAAAGGCATTCATAGTTACAGATCAGAAAACTTAACATTGTTAAGATGCCAGTATTACCCAAATTGATCTACAGTTTCAGCACAATCCTGCCAAAATCCCAAAAGCCTATTTTTGTAGAAATTGACACACTGATCCTAAAATTCATATGGAAATTCAACGAATAGTGCTGGGACAACTAGGTATCCATATGCCAAAGGCTGAAGTTCAACCTCTACCTCAAAACATACACACAAAAAATGAACTCAAAATGAATCACATACCTAAATGTAGGTGGCAAAACCCTAAAACTTTTAGAAAAAAGCAGTATCAGAGAAAAATGCTATGAAACTTTTAGAAAAAAACATGCAAGTAAATTTTCTTGACATTTCAGAATTAGGCAAAGAATTCTTAGATATGACACTAAAAGCACAAATAGCAAGGGAAAAAGTAGATAAATTGAACTTCATCAAAATGAAAAACTTCTGTGCTGTAAAGGAAACTTTCAAGAAAGTAAAAGAACAACTTACAGAATAGAAGGAAATATTCACAAATCATATATCAGAACAACTATGAGATACCGCTTCATACCCATTAGACTGGATATAATCAGCAAGACAGACAAAAGTTTTGGCAAGGATGTGGGGAAATTAGAACCTTCATACTTTGCCGGTAGGATTGTAAAATGGTGCAGTCATTTTAGAAAATAGCTTGGCAGTTCCTCAAAAAGCTAAACATAGTTACCACATGACTCAGCAATTCAACTCCTAAGTACACACACATGAGAACTGAAAAAATATTTCCCAAAGAAACTTGTACAAGAATGTTTACAGCAGCGTTATTCATCATAGTCAAAAAGTGGAAACGACCCAAATGTTTGACAGATGAGTGGATAAACAAAATGTGGTATATCCACACAATGGATTTGACTAGGAAAAGGAAGGAAGTACTGATACATTCCACAACATAGATGAACATTGGAAACATGCTAAGTGAAATAATCTGGTCATGAAAGGTCATATGTTGTATATTCCATTTATGTGAAATGCCCAGAATGAAAAAATCCATGGAGGCATAAAGTAGATTAGTGGTTGCCAGTGGTTCAAAGGACAGGAGAATGAGAAGTGACTGTTAATAGGGATGGGCTGTTGTTTGTTTGTTTGTTTGAGGTGGTGGAAATAGTTTAGAATTTTATTGTGGTGATAAATGTACAGATCTATTAATATATTAAAAACCACTGGATGGTATAGTTTAAAAATGTGAACTTCACAATATGTGAATTTTATCTTACTACAGCTGTTACTAAAAATAGAAAATCTGGCTGGGCATGGTGGCTCACATCTGTAATCCCAGCCCTTTGGGAGGCCAAAGCAGAAGGATCACTTGAGGCCAGGAGTTCAAGACCAGCTGTGGCAACATAGTGAGAACCCTGTCCTTAAAAAAAATAAATTAGCTGGCCATGGTGATGCACACCTACAGTCCCAGCTATTCAGGAGGCTGAGGCAGGAGGATCACTTGAGCCTAGAAGTTCCAGGCTGCAGTGAACTGTGATTGTACCATTGCCCTTTAACCTGGGCAACAGAGCGAGACCTTGTTACTGGGGGTAAAAAAAAAAAAAAAAAGGAAAAAAGGAAAGTCTGACAATGAGGAAACATGGTTGAAGGTATGGAACAAACAGAACGCTTGTTTACTGTGTGGAGAATATTAAATGTTGCTCTGGAAAATAAACATTGTCTGTAAAGCCAACCATTTGATTTATGAGCTGTCAGTTCAACTCCTTAAAACAAACACTAGAAAGTCAAAAATATGCACCCGAAGACACGTACAGGAATGTTTACAGCAGCATGGCTCGTGGAGGGAAAAACTTGGAGTCCAAATGCCCATTTACAGAAGAAGTGATTTTTATCTACATAACACATTTGTTCTAGAGTAGTGAGAATGAAGGCAATACAGCTTCAGATGAAACATCATGAATGAATCTTAAAAACAATGTTGTGTGAAAAACAGCAAGTTGCAGGAAACTAGATGGAGCATGATTATGTTTGTATAAAGCCCCAAAATAGTAAAGCAGCAGGTTGGAAATATCTGCACGTTATGTTAATTTTTTAAGCAAGACAATAAGTAAAACTCAGGATAGTGATTAATTCTCAGAAAGGGTCAGGGGATGGAGTGGGGTTGGGGAGGAAGCACACAGGCAAATGCCCTGGCATTTGTAATGCTAGATATTAAGCTGTCTAGTCATTTTAGAAGGACTCTGTATCATGTTTCATAAACTTACAAAATGTTTTGTTCTTTTGCATGTATTATTACATAATTAAGACATTTACAGGTAAAAATGATTAACATTGTCAAAAGTACCAGAGCACCCAGTCTTGGGGACATGCCAGGAAGATAATTCCTTCCCCAGTAAAGAAGCTGAGGCAAATAGTTCTTTTGGGTTTAAAGTGGAAGGATGAATAAGAAAGCATAACCAGAATCTACTGTAAAAGACTGATTTTGGTAGGTGTCTTTTGGTAGGTGTCTTTTCTTAGCAGTGTGACCCTACAACTTTGTAAGCTCAGCTAGTGTAAAGTAAGCTCTATTGTATCTTGTTTCCACTTTAGACCATGCAAAAATGCAGCCATGCCTTAGACCTAACATTACTTGCCTAGTTCACCTCCGAGATTTCAGTCTATCAAATTCTCCTTTTGATCACTCTTGCTTGCATTTTATTTTTCCCGTTTTCTCATGCATAAAGAGCCTGATGTTTGTCTTCATTCCAGTGCTGACGCACTACTCTCTGATCCATTGCCATCTTGAACTTGCATCATCCTACATTGCTAAACCTCAGTCCTATTTAATCTTTATTGTCCACTTTATCTACATGTTATAAAATAATACCTAGGAAAGTTAAATGATTTGCCCATGGTCACACCACCCAGGTTGGTTTAGCTTCATAGCCCATGCTGTTAACCACATGCTCTACTGCTCACCACCTGGCAACAGTTGAAATAGTCGATCAAAGGAACTTTATATAATGAAAAAGATGGTAGGAGTCGATTTTAGGGTCTGGAGTGATGGGAAATTCAACTATACAGCCACAAAATGAACTGGACACCTTGTTCTTGTCAACTGAATAGGGAAATAGGACATGTTTTGTATGGACATCATACGCATTGCTTTCAAACGTTTTGAATATTATATTAAAATGAAGTTGCAAAGTCATTCAGTCTTGATGTAGATGATTCTGGAAAACTAGATACACTCCAGGTCATTTTATTTTATTTACTTTTTATACAACAATATTCTTATCCATTTATTAGTTGATGTACATTTGAGTTGCTTCCACCTTTTAGCTATTGTGAATAGAGGTGTTATGATAAATTGTGTATAAGTATTTGTTTGAGTATCTGTTTTCAGTTCTTTGGAATATTTACCTGGGAGTACCATTGATGGGTCATGTAAGAAATCTATGCTTAACTTTTTGAAGAACTTCCAAACTTTTTTCTACCACAGCTGAAACAACAACTTAGAAGAGTTCAGATTTTGACACATTCTCATCAATAGTTGTTATTTTCATCATCATTATCATTATTATTATTATTAATATTGCCATCCTACTGGGTATGTAGTGGTACCTCAGTGTGTTGGATTTGCATTTATTTACTGACTAATTATGTTAAATAACTTTCAGGTGCTTTTAGCCTTTTGTGTATCTTCTTTTTGAGAAACGCCTATTCAAGTTCTTTACCCATTTTTTAAATGTGAATTATTCTTTATTTTTAAATATATTTTTCTTAAAAGTAGTAAACTTTTAGCGCAGATAATATATGTTGTCTTAAAAGTTTGCATAGTCTTCTATTTGTTTTTCAATTTTATTTTTATTTTTTTCAACTTTAATTTTAGATTCAGTGGGTGCATGTACAGATTTGCTACCTGGGTATACTGCATGATACTGAAGTTTGGGATACGAATGATCCTGTCACCCAGTGACTGAGCATAGTACCCAACAGTTAGTTTTCCCACCCCACCCTCTTCTCCTTCCCTCCTTTAGTAGTCCCCAGTGTCTGTCGTAGCCATCGTTATGTCCATGAGTACCCAATGCCTAGCTCCCACTTATAAGTGAGAACATGTGGTATTTGCTTGGGCTAATGGCCTCCAGTTGTATCCATGTTGCTGCAAAGGACGTGATTTTGCTCTTTTTATGGCTGCTTAGTAGTCCATGGCATATATGCACCACATTTTTGTTATGCAATATACCATCGATGGGCACCTAGGTTGATTCCACGTCTTTGCTATTGTGAATAGTGCTTCAATGAGCATTCCTGTATGTGTGTCTTTTGGTAGAACAAATTATTTTCTTTTGGTTGTATACCTAGTAATGGGATTGGTGGGTTGAATGGTAGTTCCATTTTTAGTTCTTTGAGAAATCTCCAAACTGCTTTCCACAGTGTCTGAATTAATTTTGATTCCCACCAACAGTGTGTAAGTGTTCTCTTTTCTCTGCAGCTTTGCCAACATCTGTTTTTTGACTTTTTGGTAATAGCCATTCTGACTGGTGTGAGTTGGTATCTCATTGCGGTTTTGATGTGCATTTCCCTGAGTAGTAATATGGAGCATGTTTTCACATGTTTCCTGGCCACTTGTATGTCTTCTTTTGTGAAATGGCTGGTCATGTCTTTTGCCCATTTTTTTGTGAAGTTTTTTGTTTGCACAGTTGTTTAAGTTTCTTATAGATGCTGGACTGGACCCTTGTCAGATGCATAATTTGCTAATATTTTCTCCTATTCTGTAGTTTGCCTGTTTACTCTGTTGATAGTTTATTTTACTGTGCAGAAGCTCTTTAGTTTAATTAGGTCCCACTTGTCAATTTTTGTTTTTGTTGCAATTGCTTTTAAGGATTTAGTCATAAATTCTTTCCCAAGGCCACATCCAGAATAGTGTTTCCTGAGTTTTCTTCTAGGATTCTTATAGTTTGAGGTCTTACATTTAAATCTTTAATCTATCTTGAGTTAACTTTTGTATATGGTAAAAGTTAGGGGTCCATTTTCATTCTTCTGCATATGGCTAGCCAGCTAGCTATATCCTAGCACCATTTTTTGAACAGGGAGTTCTTCCCCCATTGCTTATTTTAGTTAACTTTGTTGCAGATTAGATGGCTGCAGGTGTGCATCTTTATTTCTAGGTTCTCTGTTTCATTCCATGAATTGTTGTGTCTATTTTTGTACCAGTACCATGCTGTTTTGGTTACTGTAGCCTTATAGAATAGTTTGAAGTCAGGTAATGTGATGCCTTCAGCATTGTTCTTTTTACTTAGGATTGCTTTGGTTATTTGGGCTTTTTTTTTTTTTTGGTTCCATATGAATTTTATAATAGTTTTTTTTCCCAATTCTGTGAAAAATGACATGGTAGATTGATAGGAATAGCATTGAATCTGTAGATTGTAAAATGGTTTGGCAGTATGGCCAACATAAGCATAGAATGTTTTTCCATTTGTTGGTTTCATCTATGATTTATTTTGGCAGTATTTTGTAATTCTCCTTGTAGAGATCTTTCACTTCCTATTTTTGTGAGTGTGTAGCTACTGTAGATGAGATTGCATTCTTGACTTGACTCTCAACTTGGATGTTATTGGTGTATAGAAATGCTAATTATTTTTGTACACTGATTTTGTATCCTGAAGTCTAGATCATTTTAAATTAGAAACAGCTAATGCTTAAATCTCAAGAACATCCTTTCAGTAACTATTCTAAACTCCAGATAATTCAGTATAGGAAATAGAGCTTTTGTTAGGTACTGAGATCACTGTCTTATACTGAACTGTCTACAAATTTAACATAGTATAGCTGATTGCAAATATATTATTTTATAAACCTTCCAATTAATATACATTACATTTTTATCCAAATGAACCAAAAAGTAGAAAATTTTCAAAAACAAAAAGTAAGACATTATGATCATGCCAAATTGGGGCATCTAATGCCTAGATTCAAAGCTTATAATTCAAATAATTTATTACTTGACTGATTCCTGTCATTTGATCATTGAACAATGTCACTATTTTTTAAATCTTTGAAGTCAAAATTTGACAAAGTTGTTCTATCTGCTTCTTAAGAGTGTTATACCACAGAATAGCTACTCATTTGTAAATTGTGTGTGTTAAGTATATTTAAAGTACACATTATGCGTATTAAAATTTGTTAAATACAGTGGTCAGTTTCCTTTGACATTTGTCACATCACACAACATTAGATTTTAGTATAAAGTATAACACTGTCAAAGACTTACAAAATTATTACAGAAGGTAGAGATTTAAAAGAAATTAATTGACCCCATTTACATTTGGTCTTTGATGATAAATTCTTTTTTGCACATCAGAGAATAGTTGCTTCTTCCCTAGAGCAAAGTAAAGTTTTTTTTTCCTCCCTCATTCTCTTAAAGTTTGTATTTCTGCCCAAGTAATAAATGAGTTTCAGTTTCTGTGGCCTTTGCTTCAGAGATCTTCTCTGAGGGTGAGCTTTGAAATATGATTAGATCTTAATTCTTTTAACTATTTCCATAAGCTTGTTTCACAGTTTGCTTTCTTATTCAGTCAGTAGGGTGGGGATATGCATGTAAATCTCATGTGATCATTTATGGGTGTTAGCCATGTAAATATGTGTTGCAATGGTGAGAAAATTAGTCCTGAATTATAGTGAGAGAAGAAAATCAACTGTCCCAGGCTATTCCTTAGATTAACTGCCATTAAATAAATATTATAAAAGTCCACAAAATTGACCACACTTACTAGCCCTGTGTGAACAGAGAATGTATCCAATACCAATAGACATAGTCAGAAATAGGGCCAAATTCAGGAATATACAGGCATTTCTTCTTAGAATAGATTCACAGTATTTACTGAGTAGGTACTCAGTAAGTTCGGTATAGGAAGAAGAGCTTTTGTTAAGTATTAGTAAATAGGGATATTGATAAGCAAACAATACAACACTTTTCAAAAACGGTGTTTATTCCTTCTAAAGCATGTAGCTTTTCCATGGGATTCTTATAAAATGAATAGGCAGTGACAAAAACCTGAGCACTTGTGGTTCCTAATTGTTAGTTTCTGTTTCTGGGTAAAGCAACCATCTAAGATGATTCATCAGTTTTGTAGAAACGAATTGAAACTGAGGAGTCATTAAATACGGATCAGTGATATTTGCATATGTTTTGCTATTTAAACTAGTTTGCCATTTTCTCAAGTTGAGATTTATATGTAATGATGAAAAAGGACAGGAATTCTTGAATTAAACAACCCTTTCTTGTGATGATGACATCAAACTGAGAGCTTGTCCTTGACTTAAAGTAAGATTCAAAAGTCTTTGGATACAACGCCAAGAACTACATCTTATTCACATCTGACGCTTAGGAGATATTCAACAAATGTTTGCTCACTTCCTGCCACTCTCCTATCTTCTTTATTCTTTGCAAGAAGGAGCTTTGAAATTAGAAATGTGATCATAAGAAGTGTTGTAAATGACTGTCTGCCTACTACTTAATAGTAACCTGAGATGAACAATTATACATATTATGTCTAACTTAGCTTTTGTGTTTTCAACTAAGTTAGTAAGATTTTATTGTTTAGTATAATGTTTGGGGAAGTTATAACTGCAATGTGAGAGTTTTTTCTTTGAAGTGATATTAAATTATGTCTTTAAAAGGTTATTTTTTATAATCAACTTTCTTTAAATATTTGAATTATTTTAAAATGACTTAAACTATTTATGGCATATAAAACAAATTGTTTACCAAGACAAAAATGCCTTTTTTTTTAAGAAACAGGGTCTTGCTCTGTCACCCAGGGTGAAGTGTAGTGGTGCAATCATAGCTCACCATAGCCTCCACTTCCTAGGCTCAAACGATCCTCCTGCCTCAACCCCCCAAGTAGCTGAGATTAAAAGTGCAAGCCACTGCACCCTGAAAGATGCCTTTTTTGGTAAACTTATGTCCAATTTTCATTTTACCCCAAATTCTCTTTTATCTCCACTTAGAAGAAATAATAAAAAATAAAAGTGTGGTAAATCATATTTTTTTATAGTTAGAAACCTTTCCACTTCTACCTCGCCCTCTGCCTTACCTTCAATATGCTAAGTTGAGATAAACAAACAGCTATCTTTTTATCTAAAAGCTATAAAAATCTCACCAATTCAGCCCATACAGACTTCTTTTTGTATTAATTCATTAAACAGTATTTTCCAAACAACTACTAAGGGCTGAACAATGATGCCAAAGCCATGAGCTGTGTTAATAACCTATTCAGAAAGAAGACACATTTTCAAAAGACTATAGAACAGCCATGCATGTTACCAGGACCCTAAACAGTAAAGGGCAAAAAGTAAATCAATTCTAAGGGAAATAAGCAAAGAAAACAATGTTAGCATTTGAACTGGTCATGGTATATTGGTAGGATTATGGTAGAGGGACAGAGACTCCAAAGCAAAAACATGGTCTGGAAAACCCCATTAATCCATATTAGAAAACGTTTACTCATTCATTCAGCAGTTACTGGTTGTGTTATGTGTTGATCTTGGGATATATCAGTGAACAGAAGAGACAAAAGATTCCTGTCTTTGAGAAGTTTATATCCGACGGGATAAAGGTAGTTTTTGAAAGAGACATGGGCTCCATATCACTAAAGACCTTGAGTACCAGGCCAGGGACGGTGGACTTGGTAAGTAGGACTGATTCTTCGGCAAGACAGTCACCATAGAGGTCCAGGGCAAATTAGAGATGGGCTAACAATTGAGGTAGGGAGACAGGTCAGGAGAATACTGTCGACATGAGATTGAGAAAGAACTGAACTGGGTAAGGCAGTAAAATGTGATGGACCGATGAACTGAAGAAAAAGTAATGGTTTTAAGCATATGGTTAAAAAGTAATGGTTTTAAGCAGAATGCTGGTTCCAGTGTGTCATAGGTACAGGGCCACTCAGACTTCTTTGAGTCATTTAAATCTTTGAAAATATATGTTGAATATTTAGATTCTCTACCAAAAATATATGTATATATGGGATATCTAAAACTTTGAATCAAACTTAGGGAGTGGTCTATGGACTCTTAAAGCCTATCCATAGCTCTAGATTAAGAATATTCATGAAGAGGAGGAGAACTTCAGCCACTAGACACATACTGAGTACTTCAGTAAGCACCTGCTTATTGATCACTGGCCTTGTATATAGGGTGTGGGGTAGTGGGATGATAAATGACTATAGCACAGCTCCTACCCTCAAAGTACGTAGAACTGTCGAGATGTGAAATTTTTATGTTCTCGGGGGACGACTTCATGGAAGTGGCAAGTCAGCAGGTGGCAAATCACAACAGAAAGGAAATATGGCCAGTAAATAGGGGTCTGTTCATGAGGATTAGAATCATCAGGGAGTCACAGAAAACTCCAAATAGTAGTGGCTTACACAAGAGAGTTTATGTCTCTCACGTTCAGACCATGGTGTGGCTTACCCTGTGCCATGCCTCTGGTGCATTCCTCATCTTTGTGGTCCAAGGTTGCATCAAAGCCTAGGCATCAGAATGAGGAGTGGGAAGTGGACAAAGAAAAATCCAAGTTCACAAACATAGCGCCTCAAAAGGAAGTTTCCAGAAGCTGCCACACAGTGCCTCCATTTACATGCCCCCTAAATGTGGTCACATGACCACATCCAGCTGCAAAGGAGGCTGGAAAATGTAGTCTTTATTCTGGACAGCAGGTGCCCAACCAAAAATTCTATTCCTATGGAAGAAGGGAGAATAAGTGATATGGAAACAACTAGTATATTCAGTCTCATAAATAAACGCAAATTAAAATAAGAAACATTGGCAAAGATTGTATTAATTGAAATACTTAATTCTTACAAACATGTAGCAGAATGGGCACCCCAGACAATGATATGTGAGTGTAAATTGATACAATCTCTCTGGAAAGCACTTTGACAATATTTATAAAAATCTATAAAAACATTTCTATACACTGACTTAGTAATTTCACTTTCTGAGATTTATCTTAAAAATATAAATCAGTGGTGCAATGAAACATTTTTATGTGCAGATAAATGCCACAGTTTTATTTATAATGATAAAAGTATTGGAAATCATCTAAATATCCAGCAATAGAAGAACGGTTGAATAAGTCATGCTGTATCCTGTCAGTATCTCAAACAAAAAGAGAAGGTGATCACTTACCATAAAAAGGGGCAGCTATGCCGGTCAGGCACAGTCCCTCTGAACAGAGCAGATGGTAGATCTTGTATAGGGTTTGGGGTGGCATAGAGATGGTGGTGGGAGGTCCTTTCAAAGCCACAGCGACTTGTGTGACTTGTGTGAGACTGTTGCTGACTGGTTGGCCTCAGAGGTGTGTTTGCTGGAGTGAGTCCATCTCTGATTAGCTGGCTTTTTGAAGTCAGGGGCTGACACCTCTTGGTTGATTGCAAAAGTGTGTTCACCAAAGTAAGTTGTCATTGATTAATTGAACAGATTTAAGACCAGTTGTGATGGCTACATGTTACTGTGGCTACAGAACAATCCATTTTTCCTGAATTTATGGGAACATTTTAAAAGTCTCAAGTCGTATGATGAAGTACTAAGCTTTTAAGAATTAGGTTTTGCTGGGCGTGTGGCTCATGCCTATAATCCCAGCACTTTGGGAGGCTAAGGCAGGCAGATCACTTGAGGTCAGGAGTTTGAGACAAGCCTAGCCAACATGGCGAAACCCCATCTCTCCTAAAAATACAAAAATTAGCCAGGCGTGGTGGCAGTCCCTATAATCCCAGCTACTCGGGAAGCTGAAACAGGAGAATCAATTGAACCTGGGAGACAGAGGTTGCAGTGAGCCAAGATCGCACCGCTGCACTCCAGCCTGGGCAAAAGAGGAGACTCCATCTCAAAAAATAAAATTTAAAATAAAATTTTAAAAATTAGGTTTTAAAATAATTTTAATTAGGGAGAGAGATCCAAGATGGCCGATTAACAACAGCTCAGGATTGTAGCTCCCAGTGAAAGCGCAGAGAGCGAGTGGACGCCGCACTTTCAGACGAATTTTTGTTGCCCACAGACTAGGAGATTCCCGGCGGAGGAGCCA
>CAUYLG010047556.1:0-36474 GCA_963573385.1 Cacajao melanocephalus | reverse complement strand
TTTTTGTGTCTCTATCTCCTTCAGTTCTGCTCTGATCTTAGTTATTTCTTGTCTTCTGCTAGCTTTTGAATTTGTTTGATCTTGCCTCTCACGCTTTCCATTTTGATGATAGGTGTTGATTTTCAATCTTTCCTCACTTCTTATGTCAGCATTTAGTGCTATAAATTTCCCTCTAGACACTGCTTTAAATGTGTCCCAGAGATTCTGGTATGTTGTGTCTTTGTTCTCATTGGTTTTGAAGAACATCTTTATTTCTGCCTTCATTTTATTGTTTATCCAGTCATCATTCAGGAGCAGGTTGTTCAGTTTCCATGTAGTTGTGTGGTTTCGAGTGAGTTTCTTAATCTTGAGTTCTAGTTTGATTGCACTGTGGTCTGAGAGACTGTTTGTTATGATTTCTGTTTTTTGTGTTTGCTGAGCAGTGATTTACTTCCAATTATGTGGTCAATTTTAGAGTAAGTGTGATGTGGTTCTGAGAAGAATGTATATTCTGTGGATTTGGGGTGGACAGTTCTGTAGATGTTTATTAGGTCCACTTGGTCCAGGTCTGCGTTCAAGTCCTGGATATTATTGTTAATTTTCTGTCTCATTGTTGATCTGTCTAGTATTGACAGTGGAGTGTTAAAATCTCCCACTATTATTGTGTGTGAGTCTAAGTCTCTTTGTAGGTTGTTAAGAACTTGCCTTATGTATCTGGGTGCTCCAGTATTGTGTGTGTATATATTTAGGATCATTAGCTCTTCTTGTTGCATTGATCCTTTTAGTATCATGTAATGTCCTTCTTGTCTCTTTTGATCTTTGTTGGTTTAAAGTCTATTTTATCAGAGACTAGGATTGGAACTCCTTCTTTTTTTTTTTTTTTTTTTTTTTTCTCTCCATTTGCTTGGTAAATCTTCCTCCATCCCTTTATTTTGAGCCTTTGTGTATTCTTGCACATGAGATGGGTCTCCTGAATACTGCACACTGATGGGTCTTGAGCTTTTATCCAATTTGCCAGTCTGTGTCTTTTGATTGGGGCATTTAGGCCATTTACATTTAAGGTTAATACTGTTATGTGTGAATTTAATCCTGCCATTTTGATTCTAGCTGGTTGTTTTTCCCATTAGTTGACACAGTTTCTTCATTGTATTGATGGTCTTTACCATTTGGTACATTTTTGCAGTGGCATATTTTGTGTTTTTTTGTATACTTACTATTACCAGTGAGTTTTGTACCTTCAGATGATTTTTAATTGCTAGTTAACTTCCTTTTCTCTATGATTGAAGAATTCCCTTCAGTGTTTCTTGTAGGACAGGTCCAGTGTTGAAATCTCTCAGTTTTTGTTTGTCCAGGAAAGTCTTTATTTCTCCTTCATGTTTGAAGGGTATTTTTGCCAGATAAATTATTCTAGGATAAACATATTTTCCTTCAGTACTTTAAATATGTTATGCCACTCTCTCTTGGCCTGTAGAGTTTCCACTGAAAAATCTACTGTCAGACATATTGGATTTCTATTGTTTTATTTGTTTCTTTCTCCCGCTGCTTTTCAGATCCTTTATCCTTTACAATTAGGAGTTTGATTACTTAAAATTTTGAGATAGTTTTCTTTCTTTTTTTTTTTTTAATTGAGACCGAGTTTCCCTCTTGTCACCCAGGCTGGAGTGCAGTGGCATGATCTTGGCTCACTGCCACTTCCGCCTTCCAGGTTCAATTGATTCTCCTGCCTCAGCCTCCACTGTAGTTCTGATTATAGGCTCGTGCCACCATGCCCAGCAAATTTCTTATTTTTAGTAGAGAATGGGTTTTACCATGTTGGCCAGCCTGGTCTCAAAGTCCTGACCTCAGGTGATCCACCTGCCTCTGCCTCCCAAAGTGCTGGGATTCCAGTTGTGAGCTGCTGCGCCTGTGAGCTAGTTTTCTTTGTGTTAAATCTACTTGTGTTCCATAACCTTCTTGTATTTGGATATTGATATCTCTCTCTAGGTTTAGGAAGTTCTCTGTTATTATTCCTGTGAATGAACTTTCTACCCTTATCTCCTTATCTACCTCTTTTTATGCCAATAACTGTTAGATTTGCCCTTTTGAGATTGTTTTCTAGATCTTGTAAGTGTGCTTCATCTTTTTATTCTTTTTTTAAAATCTCATCTGACTGTTTTCAAATAGCCTGTCTTCAAGCTCATTAATTCTTTCTTCTGCTTGATCAGTTCTGCTATTAAAGAACTCTGATGCATTCTTCAGTATGTCAGTCAACATTTTTCAGCTTCAGAATTTCTGCTTGAATCTTTTTAATTATTTCAATTTCCTTGTTAAAATTATCTGATAGGATTCTGAATTCCTTCTCTGTGTTATCTTGAATTTCTTTAAGTTTCCTCAAAATAGCTATTTTAAGTTCTCTGTCTGAAGGGTCACATATCTCTGTCTCTCTGAGATTGGTTCATGGTGACTTATTTAGTTCTCGTGGTGACATCATGTTTTCCTGGATGATATTAATGTTTATGGATGTACATTGGTGTCTGGGCATTAAAGAATTAGACATTTATTGTAGTCTTCACAGTCTGGGCTCATTTATACCCATCCTTTTTGATAAGGCTTTCCAGATATTTGATGGGACTTGGTTGTTGTAAACTAAGTTTGTGGTCACTGCAGCTGTATCTGCATTAAGTGGTACTCCAAGCCCAGTAACACTGTGTTTCTGTAGATTTGCAGAGGGTACTGCTTTGGTGGTCTTAGATAAGATCTGGAAGAATTGTCCGGATTAACAGGCAGAAACTCTTGTCCTCTTCTCTTCCTTTCTCCTAAACAAATAGAGTCTCTCTGTCTGTGCTGAGCCATCTGGATTTGGAGGAGGGGTGACACAAGCATGTCTGTGGCTACCACCACTGGAACTGTGCTGGGTAAGACCTGAAGCCAGGACAGCATTGAGTCTTATCCTCCCTATTCTTCCCTCTCCCAACCAGTCTCAGATGCTAGTATCCTTTGTTATACTTTTTACTTTTATAAAACAATTTTTTTAAAGCTTCCACATATGAGTGAGACCTGTAATGTTTAACTTTCTGATACTGGCTTATTTTACTTAACATATTTTTCTCCAGTTCCATCTATATTGCTGTGATTGACAGAATTTTATTCTTTTATATTGCTAAATAGTACTCCATGGTGTGTATATACCACATATTCTTAACTCATTTATTTATTATCAGACACCTAGGTTGATTCTATGTCTTGACTGTTGTGCATAGTGCTGCAATAAATATCGGGATACAGACGCCTTTTTTTAAAATATACGGTTTCCTTTCATTTGGTAAAAAATCCTGGTAGTAGGATTGCTGAATCATATGGTCATTCTATTTGTAGTTTCTTGAAAGACCTCCATATTGTTCTCCCTAGTGGTTGTGCTAGTTTGCATTCCCACAAACAGTATATGAGTTCCCTTTGGAATGTAAATTAGTTCAACCATTGTGGAAGACAGTATGGTGATTCCTCAAAGATCTAGAAGCAGAAATACCACTGATCCAGCAATAGCTTTACTGGGTATATACCCAAAGGAATATAAATCATTCTGTTATAAAGATACATGCATGTGTATGTTCATTGCAGCACTATTCACGATAGGAAAGACATAGAATTAACTCAAATGCCCATTAACAGTAGACTGGATAAAGAAAATGTGGTACATATACACCTTGGAATACTGTGCAGCCCCAGCACAAGGAATGAGATCATGTCCTTTGCAGGGACATGGATGAATCTGGAAGGTGTTATCCTCAGCAAGCTTATGCAGGAACAGGAAACCAAATACCACATGTTCTCACTTGTAAGTGGGAGCTGAATAATGAGAACACGTGGACACATGCATGGGATAACACACACTGGGGCTGGTCAGTGGGATTGGGGAGGAAGAGCATCAGAAAGGATAGCAAATGGGTGGTAGGCTTAATACCTGGGTGATGGATTGATCTGTGCAGCAAACCACCATGGCACATGTTTACTTATGTAACAAACCTGCATGTCCTGCACATGTACCCTAGAACTTAAAAGTTGATTTTAAAAAAAGAGTCCCATTTCCTCCACATCCTCACCACTACTTATTATTTTTTGTCTTTTTGATAATAGCCACCCTAACTTGTGTAAGATAATTCCTCATTGTGGTTTTGACAATGGTTATTCTCCTAGAGAATTAAGTAGTCCTCCTGTGGGTCTGTTTAATAATGCTCTAGTGTAATATTCAAGAGCCACATTATCCTTTTGTCTCCTTTTTCAGTGTTAGATTCAAATCCAGTAGGTTGCCTATTAGAGCTCAAATTATGTAGTATCTTTAGTGACAAGATTCTACTCCAACCAATTAAGTATTGACCAATAAGAATTGCATGGTACAAAAAAATAACATCATTTTGCTTTTATAATGTAAATATTGTAAAATCACATTCATCTTTAAAGGCTTGAATTTTTAGGAAAGTCATTTCTCTTGGGATTCTGCCTTCTGTTCCATTGGATAAGGGAAGGTGAGAGGGAGGAGAGAAAATGTGTTCCTGGGAAAATTAAATGTAGAATTCAAATGGGAGTAGAGGCTGATTGTCTCTGAAGGGTAAGTGGGGACAGAGAATTTGTGGATGTAGCTAAGAGTTTCCCATGCCTTTGCCTATTAGAGTCGTCTTTCTCTATTTAGAGGAATGGCTACTTACCTTTAGGCTTGTTATTATTATTTTTTAGATATTTATTGTGCTTCTCTAAAAACATTATATGAGCAATAAATTGATAAATACTTTATAAAAAGTATCTTGTTGAATGAGGTCTGGCTGATGAGAATAAGGGGTAGCAGATGTTGTATACAAAACACAGTGAGTTATTTGTTTTCCAGGAAAACAAATCCACTGAGTATCTTTCAATATGCTACATTCTCTGGAGATTTTTTCAAAATCCAGACTCCTTGGTCATCTGTCCTTTATCAGCTTAGGTGTTTAATTCCTGCTGCCCTTTTATTGATTCTGGGCATGTGTTATCTTAGAAAGAGCTGGTTTCTGTCAATTTCCTCTCACTCATTATTACTGGGACTATATTTAAGATCTCCCATTTCTGTGGATCTATTTGGGACCCACTACCAAATTTATAGAATAATAATCCTTCCTATGCCTTCTCTGTTGCTAACAGCCCAACACAGAAAAGTAAGTGTTCTCTATTTTGGAAGTGGGTAAATCACCACTGCTCTTTACTACATCTTGTGAGGATCCTTGATTTCCTATTATAATGTAATTTTGAAAATAATTCCTGACAGATGTGCAGATAGGCAGAACGAATGCTCTACTAGTTTAAAAAGCCTGGAATCCAAGGATATGGAATAAATGAAAGTTAACTTTTGAGAAAAAAATAGTGATAGGTAAGGAAAGGATTAGAGGAAAAGAATGGAAAAGATGAAAAACTGTTTTCACTGACACAAGTTATGGTACCTTAAGCAAAAGTACAGAAATGGTTTCTTGTCCCATGGTAAATAGATAGCAGTGGGAGATCTGTGCTGTTTGTAAAGAACAGGCAAAGTGTAAACATGAGCCATTTCTCTTGCCCTGACTTTGGCTCGTTCCTTTATTTATTTCTCATTTTATTCATTTTCCATTTATTAATTCATCATATATTGGGCATCTGGATATAGTGATAACTTTGGAATATAGTGATGAAGAAGACATGGTTCCTGCCCTCGTAGAGCTCATAGTTTGATCCTTTTCATTGCATTTTCCATTTGTTTATGAATGATGGAAATAATATTATCTAAGAATTGTTCAATAAAATCCTACCATCAGCTTAGGCAATTTGGCTGCATTATTATTATGTATATAGATAGGTAGGCAGATAGATAGATAGATCAAATACACATATATATGCATAAATATATTGCTATGAAGTCATCTCTCTGTAATTATCTTTTATTATATTATTGTCTACACTTGCTCCCAATCAATTCATTCTTTATTATTTTAATAGTTTTTGGGGTACAGGTAGTTTTGGTTTCCTGGATAAGTTCTTTGGTGGTGATTTCTGACATTTTAGTGTACCCGTCACCTGAGCAGTGTACACTGTACCCAATATGTAGTCTTTTATCCCTCACCCCCACAACCACCCCCTGACCAAGTCCTCAAAGTCCATTATATCACTCTTATGCCTTTGTGTCCTCATAGCTTAGCTCCCACTTATAAATGGGAACGTAGATGTTTGGTTTTCTTTTCCTGAGTTACTTCATTTAGAATAATGGTCTCCAGTTCCACCCAGGTTGCTGCAAATCCCATTATTTGGTTCCTTGTTATAGCTAAGTAGTATTCCATAGTATATATACATACCACATCTTCTTTAACCACTTATTGGTTGGTGGGCACTTAGGTTAGTTCCATATCTTTGCAATTATGAATTGTGCTGCTATAAAAATATATGTGCATGTGTCTTTTTCATATAATGACTTCTTATCCTTTGGGTAGATACCACGTAGTGGGATTGTTCGATTGAATGATAGTTATATTTTTAGTTATTTGAAGAATCTTCATACAGTTTTCCATAGTAGTTGTATGAATTTACATTCCCATCAGCAGTGTAGAACATCTGTACCAACATCTATTGTTTTTTGACTTTTAAATTATGGCCATTCTTGCAGGAGGAACATTGTATATCACTGTGGTTTTAATTTTTAATTCCTTGATGATTAGTGATGTTGAACATTGTTTCATGTTTGTTGGATGTTTGTATATCTTATTTTGAGAAATGTCTATTCATGTTCATTCTTTGCCCACTTTTTGTCCCTATCAATTCATTCTATTAATCTCCTGTAATGTGACCACTGAAAGGTCATGACTAGTCTCCTAGTTGTCAAATGTGATGAACTTTTCCCAGACTTTATTGTCCTAGACGTCTCCAAGAATTTGGCAGTGTTAAATATTCCCTTTTTCCTGAATTCCTTTATTCCTGTTCTATCCTGGTTAGAATCATGGGGTTTAGAATCCCGTCAAACTGACTTTGAATCCTTGCTCTGCCATTTTTCTACTTCATGACCTAGGAAGTCGTCACTTCTGCTCTGTGCCTGTTTGGTTATCCATAAAGTAGGAATACAATATCACTCTTATCTTACAGGTTTCAATATCTTACAGGATTCTATAAGGTGAAAATTAAATTAACAAATATATGTGAAATAATGTAGCAAGCCCTCTGGCTCAACTCTTGTTTCTTCCCTTCAAGTGTGTCCTGTGTTCAGATACCTAAACTTGAGCCTCTGTCATCTCAGTCAACACCTCTCTTTAGGATCTCTCCTGTGGTTTTTGCTTGCCCCCTCTGGGTAAATGAGAATGACTTTCTAATCATTATCTCTTATTCTGACCTCTAATCCAAGTGTCCAACCCACCTCACTACATAGAATGCTCAATATAAAAGATAAGGATGCAATGGTTCACTTTCATTATATAATGGCAGAGAAGGTAAAATCAGGCTGGGTAGAACGGGCTAAAGCTAGGGTAATCATGTGTTTCCAGTTGCTCAGACTGTTCCTGGAGAATACATGTTGTTCCAGTGTACTGTCCAGTGATCACTTCCTTTCATGCTCAATAGGGTCACAGTTAAGAGAATAAATTATATGTTCACCTTAGTTAAGGCCGATATTTGAGTGAAGATGACTGCTTGAGTTATTCTATTTACTTGCTCATTCACTGGGTCATTTACTCAACAAATATTCCTCTGGGTCAGTCCCTGGGGCCAGAGTACTAGACAGCATGTGACCCTCACTCAAGAAGTTCACAGTCCAGGGGTTGGGACATACAATAAATCATTGATTACAGAATACTGCCATCAATGGTATTATAAGGGTAAACCCAGGATGCCACAGGAATGCAAAGGATAGAATAAAAGAGAGAGACAGACAGACAAAGAGAGAGAGAGAGAGAGAATCTGAAAATGGAAGGAGTGTGGTTGGATCTGGGAAGGAACAGAGGTTTTCCAGAAGAGGTGCCAGGAAAACACTGGCACTATGAAATTAATATACAGTATTATGGTAAGGGTTTAGGAAAGGGAAAAGGGGAAACTGATATGGACATTTGCAAGGAATGTAGTTTTACCTACATCATGCCCCATCCTGCAGAGAATCCCTTGGGGGAAAAAAAAGCTGCTGCTTCAGGGTGTTTTCTTTCCTCCACAAGGGTCTTTAAGTTTTCTTGCTTGATATCAATGCTCCAAAGTACTCCATCATAAAGAAATGTTTAAAAAATTTTCCCATTTAAGACATAATTTCAACACAATTTGAATTTTTCTATTAATTTTTAATGTAGTTTATTATTGAAAAATTTGTTTCACAGAATTTCTCTTCAAAGAGAATAGGTGCAGCAAAATGTCTATAGCCATCCCTGGTGATGTTTGGAATGGGGTAGAGAGTAAGAATTTTGTGTTCAAATTAGCCTGTCTCACGTGTGGCTAGGACCCCATAACTGGTGCTGGAGGCTACTTGTCAGCACTGCCTCCACCCCTCAGACAGCCCTTTTGGGGGTCTATGACACAGTTGGAGGTGGGAACCAGGTGGGGGGCTTGGAGACAGGGGTAAGGATTGGGAGACTGTGGGAAAGGTAAAATGACCCAAGGACAGGATTCATGAGTATTCTTTGACATCTGAAGGGTTGGTAGCAATACCCGTAATGAGGCTTTTACCTAGTGACAGGCACTGAGGCTGCCTGCCTCTGCCAGGGCAGTCCCTAGGTTCTGTCACCCTGGAGTCTCAGAATGCAGTGAGATATAGGTAACTGGTAATGGAAGCAGATCGCCAATGGGGCAGTGATGTGGGTGTCATAAGAATATGCTGGTGTAGTATAGGGTGGTGGCTATTCTTCCTCAGATTCTTCTGACCCTCCTGCCAAGATTCCTCTCTGATGAAGGCAGGTTGCAAAGAACCTGTTATGGCCAACATAACATCTATTTAGTTATTGGATATACCATAAACTTTGTTCCACACAGAGAGGGATACTGACAAACAGGGAAAAGTTTAATTAAGAGAACATAATGGAGAATGGGGATAAAGAGGGGAAACTAGATGGAAAACGGGACAAGTAAACAGTCACTGAGGAAGGGCAAGAAGGAGTGGAATTGTGGGTAGGTAGGGGAGCCTCACCATCCCTTTGAGAGTGTAGGGATCCAGTCCCTCTGAATTTTTTTTTTTTTTTTTTTTTTTTTGCCTGTTGTGATTGGGCAAACCTGTGAGTCTTAGGGCCTAATTTCTGCAGTAGCTGAGCTGCCTGAGAGCTTCCTGGAACCTCTATTGCTATTTATTTTCCCTGAGCCCTGTGTTTAAGGCGTGATGAAAAACAACCTAATGGCCAAACCACAACTGCCCCATATGAGAGACCATTAAGATAAAGTCCCACATAAGTGACCCTAATAAAAGAAATTTATCACAAGACATGGAGAGGAAGGTGTCTTTATTCACTAGGTGAATAGCACCAGGCATTGTCAATGTGGCTTTTCAAGGCTCAGAAATTATCATTCATTCTCCAGATTACCAACTGCACAAAAATTACTAAATGGTGCGTTATCACTCCCTCTCAGTGAGAGAATGTCTTTGTTTAACATTTGATTACAAATGGCTTTCCTACAATTATCATCAATAAATCACAGGTAAGTGTATCCATGGCTGGGACTGATGCAGAAAGACTTTGTGAGCTACTGGAAGAAGGAAAAACAAAAAGCATGTGATAGCTAACACTTCAGAGACTGCTGCACTTTTAGGACTTATTTTGTTGGGGTCTTGTAAGTATATCTTGGAAGGGCATTGATTGTGATCCTTAGAAGGAGGTGTGAAGTTCTGTAGTGGTTTGATGATGTGCCTTCAGCCCATTTGTGTATGAAAGGGAGAGTGTACAACGGAGGGAGAAAAGTATCAGCATATGCAAGAATGGATTTGTCAGTGTGAGATGACAAGCAGGAAAAGAAAGTCAAGGAGGATGGAGAGAAGTAGAAGGGATACAGGAGGACTAGGGGACAGAGGGGTCAAAGGGAGGGAGGAGGTTGACCAAGAGAGAAGAATAAAAGAGAAAAGAAGGGGCACTCCCCATCCCTGACCTACCTCTGTGCTATGCCTCAGTTGGCTCTAAGGCACTCCCCAGAGGCCACTCCCAGGCCTCCTGCCCACTCCCTATTGATTAGCCCTTACTTACTTTTGCTTGCCTCCTTGGCTCACCAATTCCCATCCTTAGACCCAGGCTTTGGGGATGTGCTTGTGTCTCTTCCACTTTTATAATCTCCTTTGTGTCTTTTTTTTCCCTTTACAGTGATTCTAGCTCTCCCTTCCTTAGTGCCTCACCTTGCCACATCTTTTTCTTAATTATTTAGATATATCTACAGCTTAAGAAGAAAACCATTCTACAGCCTGGCCTCCAAAACCCCGAGGTTAAACTAATGCATAGGGAGTTTCCAGTGGAATTGAATGTGAGGTTGTGTTGGTTGTAAATTTAGTTCCATGACATCTGTAGGTGAGGGCATTCTTGTCTGAAGAATGTGATAATACAGTTGGAGAGCCAGCTCAAAAAAATCAGGTGAACAGTAGTGCCAATAACCATCAAGAGAAGTTTAGAGAGTTTGTTGTGGGTTTAAGGATGCAGAGAAGGATGACACATGCCTTGCTCTCAGCTTCCTGATGTCCTAGAAGAAGAGGAACAGTTTGAGCAAGGGTACATAGGAGAGAGCATGAACAGAGCTGAGCTCTTCATGGGAAGTTAAGAAATACATCAACAAGGCTGACTGGAGAGACTGGGGCAAAATTTTAAGAGATCTCAAAGGAGAAATTCAGAAGTACAGGTTTGATTATATAGATCACTAAGAATCTTTGAGAGAAAATTAAAGCAATGGAATTATGATCCCTATTGTTATGAGAGAGTGAGATTAGAGGATGATCTTCCCATTCCTTGGTTCCTTATTCATTCATCCTTTCATTCATCCGTTAAGCAAATATTTATTAAAAGCCTACTATGTGCCAGGTACTGTAGTGAGGTATCATGGTGAGGCAAAGAAACAGTTCCTGTCCTCATGAAGCTTATGCTCCTGAAAAAGAAACAAGTGAAGTAATTGCAATTTATAATAAGTGTTGTTGAGAAAATAAACAGGATAAGGATATAGGGCGTAACTGGAGTGTGGAGAGCTATGCATACTCTGGTAGGGTGGTAGGGTTTCACCTCTCTGAAAGGGCATAAATTTGAGCTGGAACTCTAATGATAACAACCAACCTCCATAAGGAACATCCTCAAGAGAAGATTTGAAGGACAGAGAGAGGTGGAAGTTACGAGCAATAATCCAGAAAAGTGACGATGCTTTAGACTCAGGGTCAACAGTGTGACTCAAGTCTTAACAGACCATTTTGGAGGCAAAATTGAAAATTGAATGAAAGAGAATGAAATGGAGTGACTCTTTTACCTCCTGCCCTGGATCTGTTCACAGTGCCTCCAACTCAGGTACACATGTGGCCAGTGCTTTCTACCCAGGTCTCTCTAGATATGGGAACTGGGACAGTCTCCATGTGGTCTCTCAGTACAGGTATTTAACTGTCAGGCTTCACCCTGATTCGGCGGTGCCTGCTGTGTGTGGCTCTACTTCCGGGCCTAGTTCAGACGGTGCTGCAAATACACCAACCAGGACACTGGTTAGGATGAGACACTTATTTTGCCAAATGAGCAAACTATAGGTACCAAGAAAAAAAAAAGTCACACCCTTTTCCATTTGCCACAAATGTTTATCTTAACCCTCTGCTTCTATTTATAAAAATTTGCCAAAATATAATTTAACATCCTAAATGATTTCAGAGATTTTTTTAAACAATGAATTATTAAACACCCACATATTAAAACTAAATGTGACGTAAACTCTGGGGACTCTTGAGGATTTAAATTTGATGCATGTTCCAGACAAAGAATGAGAGAGAATGGTGGAGTGGTAGATCCAAGACCCTATAAAGAGTGAAAGAAGGAAGGAACCAGGCTGTGAATGAGAGACAAAGGGAGATGGCAATAGAGAAGTAAATGGTACAAAAGAGTGGGGGTGGAGGGAAAAGAGATTGAGAGAGAGACAGAGCCAAGGAAGGGGAAGGAGGGGGTGGCAGCAGGCCTGCTGCCTATGAAGGGGACACAGTGTGGAGATTAAGATCTCTATCGGAGCTTGTGGCTGGAGCGATTACAGTGTATTAGGGTCCTGTCAGTGTTGACAAACACTGCCCCAATTAGGAATTAGTTCCACAAGGCATCAGATAGCAGGGCTGCTGTTGACCTGTAAATAGACTGGCCCTCCCTTCCCTCTCTCTTATTTAAATAGGCGCAGCTGTTCCTAGCCTAGCCCGGGAAGCCCAGCCTCCAGGGCCCTTCCTACAGCACCCACCAGGGAACAGGAGTGGGTACCAATCGCCTGGTGTTCTAATTTGTTTTAAACACGAGTATTCTGGTAGATACATGTACTTTTCCTAAAAATGCATGTTCAACAGTCACAAGAATTCCTTCTACCCACACTTTATCCAGCATTAATTCCAAGGTCCCCTTTTGAAAAACCATTGTTTCAAGGACATATAAGTAGTGTCTATGGGAGGTACCCATTTCATGGCAAACAGTCAATAGCAATTTAAAAGCACAACACTACAGACCCACCTCCCCTTCTGCAAGTCTGTGGGAATGATAGAAAAGAGGTGTAGTTCTTCGGGAAAAAGAATCCAAAACCAGAATGTAAAATAAGAGGTGTCATCACTGCATTCAAAACTATGGGGAATCCCAGAGAGATGAAAATCAGATGGAATCAGACAGAAGCAGGAAATGTGTGCAGAAGAGCATTGCTGCACAGGAGGGTGTGGCTTCTGGGGAGTAGTAAGCCTCACGTTGCAGATCCCTGGGTGGGAGGTACTGATGGGGTAGCTGATAATGTGGTTGTCTGGGGGCCAAAGTAGGAACCTCACCTGGCAGGAGAACATGACTTCAACTTTCTCATCTGTCACAGATAAGGGAGGATGGGCTTTTGGTCAGAGAGGAAGTACAGTGCTTCAGGAGGCTGGTGTTTCCTTAAGAACCCAATATTCAGGAATCTACCTCCTGGCTCACATTGCTTGATGCATGCTCTCTGCCTCCCAACAACCTTTGGAGGCTGGCTTTCACCTGTAGGCTAAAGGAGATCACACATACAGAGCACACAAGGAAGAGTCACCTGAGCATTTGAGGAAAGCCAAAGCTATGAAAGAGATGCCCTAAACTCAGTAAGTTAAATCAGCCTAATTAAAAGTAAGAAGAACAGGACATTAGAATAAACATAATTAAAAGGGAGTCATAGAGGATACTATATCCGTAATAATCAACTAGAGAGACAGAAAATTAAAGTGTTTATTTTTGAACCAAAAATGAAATAGTTTGAATAGCAGAATGGAAACAGTTAAAGAGGAACTGATTAAGCTAGAAGACCAAGCTGAGCAATTCTTCTAGAAAGCAAAATATGAAAGAAAAATTAAGGTACATGGCACGTGTTCTAACACATTTGGTAGGAATGGAGAGATCACTAGAAAATCTAGTTACCTCACAACCAAGCAAAACCAAACAGAAACACAGGGTCAATGAATAAATCTATAATCACAGTGAAAAACCTTAATTTACTATACTCACAATCATTAGAAGTAACAGGATGAAATGAAATGAATGAAAGAATGTAAAGAAAGTTGACTAACATAATTAACATACTTGCCTTACTGTGATAGAGAAAACATTATTTTTAAATCGAACATACTTTTCACAAAATTAGCCATGTTTTAGGTTACAAAAAAAACTTGATAAATTCCAGAAAACAAAACTTAAATGATTTATACTTACTGATCACAAGTAATAAAAATATAAATTAACAACCAAAGAAAAACTTTGCCCTTGAAAATAAAAAAATCATGTTTCTGAATAACTTTGTAGCTGAAGAGGAAGTAAAAATGGTCATTACCAGTTCTGAAAATGCACAAAATTAAGAACACACTTTCTAAAGTTTATGAGTAGAAACAGAGACAGAGGAGAATGCACGACATTACAAGAATTTATTAGAACACAAGAAATATTAAAGTAACTAAGTATTCAGCTTAAGAAACTAGAAAAATAACAATTTTTCCAAATAGGAAAAAAGATTAGTAAAAATGAAAGAAATTATTGAATTATTAAATAAAAAACAGGGTAGATAAATACAACCAAAAGTTGGTTTTTGAAAATACGAGATTACAAAACTATATAAATTATTGACAAATACAATTAAGGAAAAAAGAAATAAGGCATAAATAAAAATTTAAAAGAAACATGACTACATAGGTGATAAAGTTACAAAGTGCAACTTTATTCCAATAAAGTAAAAATATAGATGAAAATGCTTAGGAAAATATAAATCATAAAAGTTTGATCATTAACAAAATATCCGACTAGAACAATAATCATAGAAGCAATTGAAGGAGTAATAAAGCAATTCTACCTCTAAAAAGGGCATGAGTTGCTCACAGTATTAAGGATGAATTGCATCAAACTTTTAAGAAACAGATAATTTTCATGCCGTATACATTGTTCCAAAATACAAGAAAGAAAAAGATTGATGGCAGCTGCTCAATCATTTTATGAAGTTGGCAAACTTGATAACAAAACCTACCATTACAGCACCAATAAAACTGCTGGCCAGTTTCATATGTGAATTTACATGCAAAATCCTATAATATTTTTTCAGTAAGTAAGTTGTTGTTTTATATGTTTTACAATGTTCAGATGTCCAAGATATTGTTCCACAAGAGTTGTAGAAAAATGTGCATGATATTACCCAAATTTGTGTATCTGTGTAAGTTCGTTGCATTTGAATGGCCAGAAGGCTACTCAAGAAACTGTTAATAGTAATTATTTCTGGCAGTATAAATATAGAGAATGGGGAGGGAGACAGGCACATTTACTTCTCACTTTGTACCTTGTGTTCTGTTTGAACTTTTTTTTAAAATCATAATTGTGTTTACTTTAAAATTTTTAAAAACAAAATAGAGGGAAAAATGGTTTTGATTGATCACTGATCTGGAGTCTTATTTCCAGAGCTTCTATAAGACTTGATGATGCTCTCATTATGAGAATTAAAATGTATATTGTTGAAAAGTGTCCCCTTGACTTGGAAAACAGATTTGTTTTTTGGGATCCTAAGGAGCAGAGCTAGGTAGAATGAGTAAAGAATTCAAGGAGATAGGCCAGGTGCAGTGGCTCATGGCTGTAATCCCAGCACTTTGGGAAGCCGAGGCAGGCGGATCACCTGAGCTCAGGAGTTCAAGACCAGCCTGACCAACATGAGGAAACCCCGTCTCTATTAAAAATACAAAATTAGCCAGACATGGTGGTGCATGCCTTTAATCCCAGCTACTCAGGAGGCTGAGGCAGTAGAATGACTTGACCCCAGGAGGCAAAGGTTGCTGTGAGCCAAGATTGCACCATTGCACACTCCAGCCTACGCAACAAAAGCGAAACTCCATCTCAAAAAAAAAAAAAAAAAAAGGAATTCAAGGAGACAAATGCCAGCTTACTGTGAGGAAGAACTTTTTTCAAGTTAGATATATCCAAAGAGAAATAAACTCCTCTGGAAGGAGTTGTTTCCTGTTCAGGAAGAAGATGGATGAGGTCAGAAGAGGTTAGATATTTTAACCTTGAGATTTTGACTTCTTCCCTTAAACCTGATTATTCAGGTCTAAAAGGGGTTAGTCCTTGTTCTGTATATTTGAAATCCTTCTCTGCGAAAACTCATACATGACTAGTGTGAGAAATTTAAAGTGCTACAAAAACTAACGATGTATTATTTTTAGCATATGAATCAGGAAGAGCCTGAACTCCTCATTTATGTTAGTTCTTACATGTTTTCAAAAAATGTTTACATATTTACCATTACTTTAAAGTCCTTACAACAATCTGGTTAAGTCAATAGGACAAATATTGTCTCTATCTCTAAGAAGAGCAAACTGAGTTTGAGCAGTCAAGCTCAAGTTCACACAGCCAGTTCTCACTAGTTTAGGGAAGGTGATCTCATTCATGCCTCCAAACTCAAGGTTCATGTGAATTGCATCATCAGCTTTGCAATATAAAAACATTGGTTAACAGAATTAAACTTATCTGTCACAAATGTAATTATTAGATGGCATATTTAGAGGCAAAGAAAATCTGGGTGCTTCATTGGTTTCTTCTCTCTGAGTGATTTATCTGGATGAGCAGGAGGGGTTGTTGTCCAAATTATTAGGAGTTCTTTTCAAGCAACTGTTTCCTTTGTGCTAGATAGATCTGGCCTGGGAAAGCAGCATCTCAGATGGCCAATTGGGCCTTCAGGTTGGGTGAAAGTCAGGCTGCTTTGATCTACTCCTGTAGTCCTAGTGGTTTCAGACAATCTCCCGGCTAGGCTTTGTCACCAGCAGATGAATCATTCATTGGAAGTTGCTAATAGCCTGGGAAACAGCAATCGGATTGGGGTAAACGGTTGAGTGGTGTTATTTGTGAGTTGTTTACACTAGACTGTAGAATAACTCAAGGGCCAACTGGCCTTAAGTGAATTATTGACACAGCCTGTGCCAGGCCTAAGGGAGCTGCAATTAATGCATTAATCACAGGGAGCCCCCCAGAGCCCTGCGTGTTAACACAGGGGATTTAGTAGCACTCCACTAAGTTGTTGATGAGGCCTGTGGCGGGATGAAAACCCTTGGAATACAAATGTGACATCCCATGCCCCTTTATTTGTTAGTCAATAATCTGAATAACCCCAGTTTCACAGCTTCTGTGTTGGATTTGCTGTTCCTTTCTCTCCTCTGCTAATCGCCAGTGAGGAGCGATAGGGTAGAGACTTTAACTTTGATTTGAACCCCCCTCCCCCTCCCCCTAAATAAAAGCACAGGTTTTTATCCACATGCGTATATTGCACAGACATCAAAGAAAAAAAAAAGCCTCATGCATTTCCATTAAAGCGCACCGACCAGGGGGAAGCACCAAGCTGGGTGCAGGCTTTTGAGGCGGTGGAAATTGATAAGGTTCATCTGCATACAAAAGGCTGAATGGAGAGGCAGCAGGGTGAGCGAGGTCGGACACCCAGATGGATTTTTTAATTCTGGGGAAAATAACACCACGCTCACAAGTGATAACTGAGCCTTTCTTCCCAACTCAGACCAAAATATGATTTCCATTTGTGCATTGGAGGAGAAGAAAATTATACAGAATTTCATTCTGCAGCATAATAAGGCTTCACACTGAATAATGCTACCATAAGGCAGTGTAATTACTGAAGGGCAGAAAGTACACTTTCAGTTTATATCTAATCACAATACCACATTGTCTGCTTTGGAAAAAAAAAATCTGGGATGGGGGTGCGGCATGTTGCTAGACTGTGAGTAGGACCCTGGGGAGTTTGTGGGTCTGGGTCTTATCAGAGTCCTGAGAAAAGGTGAGGGTCTCGGTGACTTGCAGCCTTATCTAAGACAGGTTACATCAGGGACATAGTTGGCACCTCTGCTTGTTGAGGATCCCTGGGTTGTGAGACGTGTTGATAGTCTTCTAAAATGACCTGTCCTGATCTACACTGACTCATTACAATCACGGCTACTGCACCCAATGATCAAGTAAACCGTTTGAAGGCCAAGAATCTGAGACTCTACAGGGACTAAAAGAGAAAGTATCAGCCAAATTATTATTGTTGTTTGACTGGGCTGACTATTGAAATGGCCGAAAAGGATTGTTGGTATGTATTTCTTGAATATTCATATTTGATGGACTACAAATTTTTCCTTCCATTTTGAGGTCTATTTCTTGTCCACTTAAAAATAATATGTTGGTCAGGTGTGGTGGCTCACTCTTGTAATCCCAGCACTTTGGGAGGTTGAGGCAGGCAGAACACTTGAGGCCAGGAGATCAAGACTAGTCTGACCAACATGGTGAAACCCCACATCTACTAAAAATACAAAAATTAGCTGGGTGTGGTGGTGTACATTGTAATCCCAGCTACTTGGGAGACTGAGGGCAGAATTTTGAATCTGGGAGGCTAAGGTTGCAGTGAGCCAAGATGGCACCACTGCACTCCAACCTGGGTCACAGAGGGAGACCTGTCTCAAAAAAGAAAAGTTTACTATAAAATATTTGAAAACAGTAAAGTTCAGTGGAGACAACATCAATTATTCTACCACCCAGACAAAAACAACTGGTAATATTTTGGTGGATTTTTCTTTGTGATGTATGTGCTTTGTTTTGTTTCATTTCTTCTTAAATAATAGGATTCAGTTTCCACGGTGCCAAAACCTGTTTCCACAATGAATATTAAAAACAATTCTGGTTTGAAAGCACTGTACTTTAGAGTTTATTTTATGTTTAGTGGAAGAAGCCTCTAGACTTATCAGGGTCTAGCCCAGTGGTTCTTACATGTAGGTGTGCGTTACAATCACCTCAAGAGCTTGTTAAAACACAGATTGCTGGGCCTAACTTCAGAGTTTCCGAATCAGTAAGTCTAGAGTGAGGCCAAGATTCTGTATGAATAAGGTTCCCCATAACGCTGATGCTGGTTTGGATACCACATTTTGAGGACCACTGCCTTTGAATGAAGGGGACAGGATTGAGGAAAGTGCAGGAAATGAAAGCTCCCAAGGCACCTGAAAAAGGTATTTCTGAAGAGGAAATGCATAGATTTTGGGGAAGATTTGAACATAGTATTTTGCAACTATTTGTAGAACAAGTTGATGAGAATTTTAGTCTCAGATTCTCCTGAAGACCTTCTTCAACAGTGCTTACAGCAAGCAGACTTAGCAGATCCCTGTGTCTCTTCTTCCGGTCTTGATTACTGTAGCTATCTATTAAATCTTGAAATCAGAGAGAGTGGTTCCTCTTTATTATTATTTTTTTTAGTTTTAGCTATTCTAATTCCTTTGCTTTTCCATATGAATTTTAGAATAGTTCTGCCTATATCTGCAAAAAAATCTTGCAGGCATTTTGATGGAAATTGCATGAAAACTATCAGTTCAGGAGAATTGATGTCTTTACTGTGTTGAACTGTTAATCCATGAACAGCGTCTATCCGTTTATTTCAGTCTTTCATTTCTTTCATCAGCATACAAGCTACAGATATTTTGTCAGATTTACACTTAATTATTTCATTTTATTTTGAGCAATTGCAAATAGTGTTGTATTTTGATACAGAAAAAGCATTTGGCAACATTTAACTCTCATTCTAATAAAAATTCTCAGAAAACTAGGAATAAAGGGAATTTCCTCAGTTTGTAAAGGGAGCCCACAGAAAACCTACAGCTAACATCATCTTAGTAATGAACGACTAAACGCTTTTCCCCTAAATCACGAATAAGGCAAGGATGTCTGTTCTCACTACTGCTACTCAACACGGTACACCTAGCCAGGGCAATAAACTAAGAATAGGAAAAGAAAAAATAAAACTCTGTATTTGTAGATCACATGATTATCTATGTTAAAAATTACAAGAAATCTACCCCAAAAAATCCTAGATCTAGTAAGTGTGACTTTAGGAAGGTCACAGGATATAAAACATACACAAATTTATCATATTTCCACACTAACAATAAACATATGAAAACCTAATCATTAATCTTTCTGACTCTATAGATTTGCCTGTTCTGGATGTTTTTTATAATTAGAATCATAAAATACATTTTCATTTGTTACTGGCTTCTTTCACTCAATATAATATTTTCAAGGCTCCTTGATGCTGTAGCATGTATGAATGTTGCACTTCTTTTTACTACTTAATAGTATTCTGTATGGCTATGCCACATTTTGTTCATCCATTCATCAGTTGATGTACATTTGGGTCATTTCCACTTTTTGGCTATTATGAATAATGCTGCTGTGAACACTCATGGACACATTTTTGTGTAGACGTATGTTTTCATTTGGGTGTATATCTATGAGTGGAATTGCTGGATCATATGGTAGCTGTATGTTCAACTACCAGAGGAAATGTCAAACTGTTTTCCAAAGCAGCTGTACCATCTTACATTTCCAGCAATGTAGGAGGATTCCAATTTCTCCAGTTCTTGTATTTGACTACTTAGGTAAGCAGTCATACTAGTTTTAATAGTTTATCAGTTATGTTTACCTTTATAGTTGGCAGTGATATCAGTTCTAAATGATTTCCAACATTTATCCCTTTTTACATTAGACACAAATTTCCTATTAATTTTATTTGATAACATTGATAGAATACCTCTTAATCTTGATCCTGATTTTGCTGAGATTGTGACTAGTACAGTGATTCTCAAACTTAGGTGCATATTGGAATCATCTAGGGAGAGTTAAAAAATGCTAATGCTTGGGTTGCATCCTCAGACAGTCTCATTAGTATGACTTGGGAATTAAGACCAAAAAAATTTCCTAAGGGATTCTAATGGGAGGCAAAGTTTGAGAACCACTGTTCTAGTGCGCACATACTTCTGTCACATCTTTTGTTACATTAAACTAGAATTATGGATATCTTTTGTCTTTTTTTCCCCAAGAAGGTCCTTGGGCACAGGACATATATTCTGTTTAACTTTAGAGTTTATTTTTATTTGATTTGTTCCTCTATCATTGATTTTTAAATTATGACTCATGGTCTTATTTGACATTTTATCTTCAAAGTCAGCAGCTGCCTGAGAAATTATAACAACTTATTAAAAAATTCTGGATAAAGAGAAGGGTCAGATCAGAGTCTGTGTCTTAAATAGTAATGATTGTAACATTTCTAAGGAAAGATTTATGGGGCAGGGCAGAGAGTAGTTTTGAGGAAAGTATCAGAGATGTAAAAGTCTTTGACTTTAAGTGTCTTTGGTCTGGTGAGTCTGATGAGAAAATCGTAGGCTTCTACTGTGTCTCTACCAGGAGCTCATGCCTCTGGTCAGGGATGTGCAATTTCTACCACCTATAGGTAAGGAGGACTCACTATTCTTTTTCAGGTGCAGCCTCCTCATTTAATCCGATTGCCACAAAACACAGAAAACTCTTCCTTAGGTTCAGTCTCTACTGACAGTGTACATCTGATTACTGAAAAGAGGCTAGGTTTTGAACACAATGAATTTGATAGCAAAGCCAAAAAATATATAGTTTTCCTTTTTATTATCAAAACACTCAGATGAAAACAAGAGACTTGTGTTTGTTGTTTTCTGCCATTCTTTTATTCCTTCGTATGAACTGGGCAATCTATTTTTAAAGTATTTCAGAATTGTATAGCCTTTATTTTTTTTCTACTTTCCCCAAATCAAGTACAATTAAATATATGGTGAAGAAACTATTTCAAACTTATGTTTAAGATGGAAATTTTACTAATTGGAAATATATTCAATTGTAAGTATGGAAAATCTCATTACAATGGCTAAAACAAAAGTAAGTTTAATTTTCTCATCTAACAAGAAATCTGGATGTGGGTAGCTGTTGGCATTGGTTGTACAGCTAAATAATTCCATTGGTGACATATTGGAACCCTCCTATCTTTAGGGAGTTGACTTTTATCTTCATGTATGTTACTTCACGGTAGCAAGGTAGTTGGTGAAAATCCAGAGAGCTGGTTTGTGTTCAAGGCAGGAAGAAGAGGGGAGGACAAAGAATATCACCAGCTGCATCTGAAGCCCCTTCTCTGTTTTTAAAAACCAGGATACAAAAGCTTTTCAGAAAATCTGCAGGAACTGTTACTGTCATTGGCTGGAACTGTGTCACATGGCCACTTCTACAGACAGTGGGGATTGAGAAAGTGAGTATCTCACTTGGGACTGGAAACATGGCTACCTCAAACCAAGTTGAGCTTTGTTAGCAAGGAACAAGCAGGAAACAAGTATTGAGAAAGCAAATAACAGTGTCTAGCTCAAGCATTCTATTTGGTTTAAATAAGTTTTTAAAGTTTTCTTCTACTTCTTGGTCTCTAATTTATCCTTGTGTACCAGACTTTAAAAGTTAGGATTTCTTAAATCTTGTCCTAGTCTCTCTTATTTTTTCATTTTATATTCTACTTAGCATTTACTCCCATAACCTTCCCCTATAAAACTTGATGACTCCCAAATTTATGTCCTCATCTAAGAACTCTCCTGTAAGCTCCATAATTTAAAAAGATATTATCAAAAATTGAACGTAGAAGGTGGAGGTTGCAGTGAGCCGAGATCATGTTATTGCACTCCAGCCTGGATGACAGAGTGAGACTCTGTCTCAAAAAAAAAATTGAATAATCACAAGGAAACTTGTTTTATTATACTTTGCAGATATTGTGATTTTTATAAAGTGAAGGTATATGGCAACCTGCAACAAACAAGGCATTATTTTTCCATCAGCATGTGCTTATTTCATGTCTCTTTAGCACATTTTGGTAGTTCTCAAAATATTTCAAGCTTTTCATTATTACTTATTTGTTATGGTGATCTATGATCAGTGGTCATTGATGTTACTATTGTAATTATTTTGGGGCACCATAAGCCATGCTCTTAAAAGACAGTGAACTTAATTGATAAATGTGGTGAGCGTTCTAATTGCTCCACCGACCAGCTGTTCTCCTCTCTCTCCTTGAGCCTACCTATTCCCTGAGACACAACAATATTGAAAATAGGCCAATTAATAACAATACCATGACCTCTAAGTGTTCAAATAAGAGGAAGAGTCACCCTTATTTCACTTTAAATCAAAAGCTAGAAATGACTAAGCTTAGTGAGGAAGGCATGTGGAAAGCCAACATAGACCAAAAGCTAGGTCTCTTGTGCCAGTTAATCAAGTTTACAGCATGGTTTACTGAATATTTTAAGCCCACTGTTGAGACCTACTGCTCAGAAAAAAAAATTCCTTTCAAAATATTACTGCTCATCCAAAGTGTATCTGCTCACCTAAGAGCTCTGATGGAGATGTACAAGGAGATTTGTGCTGTTTTCCTGCCTGCTAGCACAGCGTCCATTCTGCAGCTCATGGATCAGGAGTAATTTCAACTTTCAAGTCTTATTATTTAAGAAATAAATTTACTAAGACAATAGCTGTTATAGATTGTTATTCCCCTGATAAATCTGGGCAAAGCAAATTGGAAAACTTCTGGAAAGGATTCACCATACCAGGTTCCATTAAGAACCTCTATGATTCATGGGAGGAGGTCAAAGTATTAACATTAACTGGAGTTTGGAAGAAGTTGATTCCAACCCTCATAGATGACTTTAAGGGGTTCAGAACTTTACTGAAGGACATAACTGTAGATGTGGTGGAAATATCATAGGTAGAATTAGAAGTGCAGCCTGAAGATGTGACTGAATCACTGCAATCTCATGATCAAACTTAAGCAGATGGCATGTTGTTTCTAATGGGCAAGCAAAGAAAGTGGTTTCTTGAGATAGAATCTACTCCTGTTGAAGATTCTGTGAACATTGGTGAAATGACAGCAAAGGACTTAGAACATGACATAAACTTAGTTAATACGGCAGCAGCAGAGTTTGACAGGATCGACTCCAATTTAGGAAGCAGTTCTACTATGGATAAAATGCTATCAAACAGCATTGTATGATACAGATAATCTTTTGTGTGAAAGGAAAAGTCAAACTTTATTCTTATCTTATTTTAAGATATTGCCATAGCCACCCTGTTAGCAACCATCACCCTGAGCAGTCAGCAGCCATCAACATTGAGTCAAGACCCTTCACTGGCAAAAAGATTATAACTTGCCAAAGGGTTGGATGATTGTTAGCATTTTTTAGCAATAAAGTATTTTAAATTAAGGTATATGCCTTTTTTGGACATAACGCTATTGCATACTTGGTAGACTACAGTATAGCATAAACATAATTTTATATGCACTGGGAAACCAAAAATTTTGTGCGACTTGTTTTATTATGGTATTCACTTTATTGTAATGGTCTAGAGTTGAACCCACTCACAAAATCCTTGAGGTATGCCTGTACTTAATTACTGTCTATTTTTTCTACTGAAAGTGCTGGTACTGTGTGTCTTTTAATCACTGTTCTATTCCAATGTCAAGCCCTGTAAATTCTACATCATGAGTGCTCATAAAATATTTTATAAATGAATGAGGATATTTTCTAAGCTACTAACCATGAGACACATCCCCAGCCACCAGTTGGCATAGATAGCATGATAAGCAATGCCAATAGATTTCTGCAGAAGCCAGTAGAGTCCTGAGTACTGCAGTCATGCCATTTGCAGAAGAAGAGAATATTCATGGGTCTTTGGCCGACCACTCCACACCACATGAAAAAGATTCTGAGAGAAGTAGCTCTCTTTGTACTTCTCAAGGCCAACTATTCATTTAGTTATTACAGTAAAACTCTAGAAAATAAACGTGTTCACAATGTCTCAGACTAAAATAATAGAAACATGTTCCTTAAAAACTGTGTCAGAGCCCATTTGGATTCATGATGCTGGACAAACAAACCTTTCTCAATCAGAATAGGCAAACAAAACATCACTAGAGTTATGAAAAGACCTAGAATCTCAGAAGAAGACCAAAGAAGTACCTGATTAATTGACCAAAATATATGAGTAAACATAAGAAAATACTCATTTTAAATGCAATGAGATTAAAGAGTACATTTCCCATAATTGAAATTCAAAAGTTCAGAGGAAACTTTTATATTTTAAGAATAAAAATTTATCCTCCATGTATATAGTCAGAAACAAATACATAAAAAGGAAAATAAAATTCTGTTATTACTGGGCTTTTCATCTGAAATACTAAATACCAGAAAGTGATAGAGCAATGTCTAAAATTTTTGAGCGGAACAGTTTAAGACCCAAGGGATTTCTGTACCCTTCAAATAAGAAGGCAAAGGGAAAGGATTTATAGGCTTACAAGGAGTCTCAAACCAGACATTTACATAGTGTCTGGAAAGAAGTGTTGAAATACACGAAAAAGAATTGCTGCCATAGAAAAGGAAGTGATTCAAAATCAGGAACTTAAGTATTGGTAAAACATTTGTAACAAATTGAATAATGATTTAATTGTATTCCTTTCTCCCTGATCCAACTCTCAACTCCTGCAGATCCATAATACAGTCATGTGTCCCTTAATGATGGGGACATATTCTGAAAAATGTGCTATTAGGTGATTTCATCATTGAGGGAACATTGTAGCTATATGCTACAGCTTATTGTTCCTAGGCTACAAACCTGTACGGCATGTTACCATACTGAATACTGTATGCAATTGAAACACAATAATAGGTATTTTTATATGTAAATGTAGAAAAGGTACAATAATAATACTGTATTATAATCTTATGGGACCACTGTTGCATATGCAGTTCATTGATGACCCAAACATTATTATGCAGCACATCACTATATTTAAATAGGAATCCATAATATTTTAATTTTCTTGCCTTAGGATTTTTAAAACATTTCTAACTTATTTTAAAGTTAGTTTTATTTACTCAGAAATTTATAATCTATTCAAAAATTAGCAATTATGAAAGCATTACAAGTAAAAACCTTTGGAATATGGCCACATTTTAATTTAAGTTGAGTTTGCAGGCCTAAATATAACTAGAAGTGTAGGGCATGAAAAAACTTTGAAAGTAATGTCAGTTTTTAATTCTAAAAATTAGATTAAAAGCTGAAAAATTACTTCAAAAAATAAAGAGAAGAAAAATGAAGAAATTAGTACAAATTTTAAAAATGCAACCATTAAGAATAGAAAAAAAGCAAAAATTGGTTTTATTTAAAATATTAGTTTATCCAAACTCAACCAGTTATATAAATTCCAACAGGTATACAAACCCGTGATAAATGTGACAGAGAAAAAAGAGACTATACACAAATACGCAATGTTAGGAAATATCACTATGTAAAAAGTGAGATTAAAAAACTTAAAACACAATGTACAACTTGATCTTAATAAACACTCTAGATAAAATGGACAATTTTCTGGGAACATAAAAAGTATTCAAATTGACTGAGAAAAGGTGGAAAACCTAAGTGAAAAAACCATGGAAGAAATAAGAACAATAATAATAATTACAGGAATTATCATAGTACTATTTACAAAAAGCATGTTAGCTGGGCACAGTGGCTCACGCCTGTAATCCCAGCACTTTCGGAGGCTGAGGTGGATAGATCACTTGAGGTCAGCAGTTCGAGACCAGCCTGGCCAACAGAGTGGAAACCCCCCTCTCTACTAAAAATACAAATACAAAAAATAGTGGACTGTGGTGGCAGGTGCCTGTAATCCTAGCTATTCAGAAGGCTGAGGCAGGAGAATCACTTGAACCCAGGAGGCAGAGGTTGCAATCAGCCAAAATCGTACCACTGAACTCCAGCCTAGGCAGCAGAGTGAGACTCCATCTCACTGGGGTAGGGGGAAAAAGAAAGCATGCTAGGTCCAAATGACTTTAAAAGAAAATCTCAGCACACTTGTGGAAAACGTATACTGCTTTCTTTGCTATTTAAACTTCCCTAAGAAAAGAAAAAAGATTGATATTTCCAAATAATTTTACAAGGTTAAAATGAACCCAATGCCAAAGCCTAATGCTGAAAATTATACACACACACACACACACACACACATATATACACACACACTTATGAAAACTACAGAACAAGAGCAGTTAGCCATGTATAAATAAACCATTGGGAGATACATTTAGGAATGTACTAAAAGCACAAAATACTTTGTATTAGTCAGGGTTCTTCAGTGAAACAGAATCAATAGGGTATGGATATTTATTGATTATAAGATATTTGTTGTAAGGAATTGGCCCAAGAAATTATGGAGTCCCAAGATGTTCAGTGAACATGCCGGAGACTAAGGAGAGTTGATGGCATAGTTCTTGTATGAGTCCAAGCACCTGAGAACCAGGAGAGCTGATGGAGGAAGCTCTAGTCTGAAAGCTGACAGACTGCAGAACAAGGAAGAGCCAATGTTTCAGTTTGAGTCTAAATGCAGGAAAAGACCAATGTCTCCATTCAAAGCAGTCATGAGGGAAGAGTTATGTCTTAGCTCAGATTGCCATAACAAAATACCATAGACTGGGTGGCTTAAACAACAGACATTTATTTTCTCACATTTCTGGAGGCTAAAATTCCAAGATCAAGGTGCCGGTCATGGTTGGTTTCTAGTGAGGACTCTCTTTCTGCCTTATGGACAGCCACCTTCTTACTGTGTCTTGACATGGCGCAGATAGAATGAAAAGAGCAAGCTCTCTGGTGTGTTTTCTTATAAGGGGCACTAATTTCATCACGAAGGCCCCACTCTAATGATCTCATTTAAATCTAATTCTCTCCCAAAGGCCCCATCTCCAAAGGTCATCACATTGAGGATTAAGGCTTCAACATATGAATTTTGGGGGGACACAACTCAGACTAGAGCACATTTTAACTAAGTAGGACTTAGGAATGCAAAAACGATTCAATGGTTGGAATATTTTTATTAAATCCATCAAAGTAAAAGGTTAAATTAGATCATCTCAGTTAATGCAAAAGATATGTTACACTTCAACATCTATTTCTTCTGCAAGATCATAGAGTCTTTCTAAAACAAAAAGTACTTGTCACCTTAGAAATGCAATATTCTAGGCAAAAAATCATGACAAAGATACTCACTATTATTTCTATTATTTGAAATTTCTTGAATAGTTTCAGCCAGAGTAATAAGAAAAGAAAAAGCAATCAGAGAGCCAATAAAGACAAAATTATCATTGTTTGCAGATAATGTCTGATAGGAAAACACTACAGATTCAATTTAGAACCATCTGAAATAATAACTTTAGTAAATAGTTAGTGTATGGATAAGTGGAAATGAAAGTCAATAGCTTTTCTATACCAGTGGTAATCAGAAAATATGAGAAAAATAATTTAATTTGTAATAGCAGCAAAAGTATAAACCACCTAGGAATAAATTTAGCAGGAAATATGCAAGACCTACATGAGAACACTTCAAAACTACTGAGAACATGAAAAAAGATCATGTCTTCAGAAGGAAAAACTCAACACAGGGACTCAGTTATGTGCAGAAGCTGCTCTCCAAGATAACACACTTTGTAGCAAACAATCTTACTCAGCTTTTAAGATCTTTTTACCCTTGGTGTTCTGAAATTTCACAAAGAAGGATCTAGGTGAGATTCTACTTTTCATTCATCTTGTTCCGCACCAAGAGGGCTCTTGCGATTTAAAGATTATTGTCACTTTAGATATTAGAAATTTCATTTTTTGATAATTCCCTCCCCCTCTATTTTCTCTATTTTTTTTAAAATCTATTGGAGACTGCTATTATTTGGATGAGGAGCCACTTGGGTTAATATTCTGTTTTATCATTCTAATAGCAATATATATATTTAATTTATATGTATGTAAATATACAAATTAACCAGAAATAAATCCAATAAAAGATGTATGTAAGATGTTAAAATTAAGAAAAACTAGATAAGGGGTATACCTAGACCCTTTATATTGTCTTTGCTACTTATCTATGAATCTAAAAATTATTCCAAAGTAAAAATTTTATTAAAATCAGATATAAAACAAGTATAAGAAGGAAACAATACTTTACTGAAAGACATTAAAGGAGGCGGAAACAGAGATCATTATGCCATATTTGTGAATTGAAGAATCCAATAATGTAAAGATGTCAGTTTCTCTCTAATTTTCTATAAATTCAGTTTAATTTTCATTATAATCCCAACAGGATTTTTAGAAGGAATTTGGCTATCTCATCTTTAAGTTTATCCAGGTGAGCAAAGTCCCAAGAATAGCCAAGATACTCTGGAAGAAGAATAAAAGGGGACTTGCCTTTCAGTTATCAAGAATTATTATAAAAGTATTAAATCATCTTGAATTAAGACAATGTGGATTTGGCTCAAGGATAGAAAAACTGGTGAATGAAACTGCACAGAGAGCCCAGAACAAGACACTTTATTATATGGAAACTTGATATTGACCCATTGTAGGGATTGACTTTTCTCTCTTCACACCCAAATTCATGTCCACCTGGAATCTCAGAATGAAACCTAATTTGGAAATAACAGTCTTTGCAAGATGTAATTAGTTAAGGATCTAGAGATAAAATCATCCTGGATTTAAGGTGGACCCTAAATCCAATAATGGTGTTCTTATAGGAAGAGAAGAGGGCACAGAGACAAAGAGGAAGGCAATGTGAAGATGAAGGCAGAAATTAGAGTGATGTGTCTACAAGCCAAAAAACACAAGGTATTGCCGGTGCTGTGGTCTGAACGTGCTCATGATACAGAGCCCTTATGAATGAATTAGTACCCTTATTGAAGAGATCCTAGAGAACCGCCTTCCATCTTCCATCATGTGAAAACACAGTAAGAAGATGCCATTAATGAGGCAGGAAACAAGCTGTCCCCAGACACTGAGTTTAGCACCTTGATCTTGGAATTCACAGCATTCAGAACTGTGAGAAATAAATGCTTGTTTTCATAAGTCATTCAGTTTATGGTATTTTTCATACCAGCTTGAATGGACCAAGATAGTAATCACCAGAAGCTAGGAGAGAAGCAAGGGTCAATTTGTCCCTTAGCGCCTCCAGAAGAAACCATTCTGCTAACTCTTTGATTTTTGACTTCTGGCCTCCAGAACTGCAGGAGAATACATTTCTGTTGTCTGTGGTAATTTGTTACAGAAGCCCTGAGAAGTTACAAATCAATGGAGAAGGGAGAACTATTTGGTAAATAATGCTGAGAAATGTATTAGGAATATAAAAAAAAATGGAATTAGATCTCTAAATTGCTCTTATATATATTTTAAAAATCTACAGATTAAAAATTTAAATATAAGCAGCAAAAACTATACGCCAAAAATGCAGAAGATGATTTGTACTTCAAGATATGGAAAATGTTAATTAAAAATTGATAAAGTTGATTGTTTTATAGTTGAGAACCTCTGTTCATCAAAAGTTACCATCAATAAAGTAAAAAGCCCCAAATTTAGAAGAAATATTCACATACATGTTATTGATGAAGTGCTATTTTCTAGAATATGTAAAGAACTTTTACAAATCAATAAAATTAGTGAACCAAAAATCAATGGAAAAATGGTTAAATGTTATAAGTAAGTATTTTGCAGAGTAGAAAACATAGTAGTGAACATATTGGAAGATATTGTACCTTATGCAAAATTCTGGAAATGCAAGTTAAGATAGTGAAGTAAGGCTGGGCGCAGTAGCTCATGCCTGTAATCCCAGCACTTTGAAAGGCCAAGACGGGTGGATCATCCGAGGTCAGGAGTTTGAGACCAGCCTGATCAACATGGCGAAACCCTGCCTCTACTAAAAATGCAAAAGTAGCCGGGCGTGATGGCATATGCCTGTAATCCCAGCTACTCAGGAGGCTGAGACAGGAGAATCCCTTGAACCCAGGAGGCGGAGGTTGCAGTGAGCCAAGATGGTGCCATTGCACTCCAGCCTGGGCAACAAGAGCAAGCAAAACTCCTTCTCAAAAAAAAAAAAAAAAAAGATAATGAAGTATTTTACTCTCATTGAAGAGAAAAAATTAGGAAGTCTGACAATACAAGGAGCCTGTAACTTAATGGAAAGATTAACATACTGCAAAGTGTTTACCATATTGGAAAATAATTTGGTGATTTGATCTTATCATATAAAGTTGCTCATTCTCATATGCTATGGCCCAGCAATTTCACTCCTAAGAATATATATTCTATAAAAGCTTTTTGCACCCATGTACCAGGGAATATATACAAGAATGCATATAGCATTGTAATTTTTAATAACACAAAAGTGAAACAACCCAAATGTAGATTGGCAAAGAAATGAAAAGATAAAATATAGCATATTCTCATGATATAATATTATGCAGTAGAAAAAAATAAAGTAGTATGAACTACATCTACATGTAACAAAACTGATAAATCTTAGGAACATAAAGTTGAGTGGAAAGAAGCCACAGTGATTATGGCAAATATCTACACTGTGGTTACTCTGCACCAGGATCATTCTGAGCAATACACATGTGTTTCCTCACTCAATCCTCATCACAACTTTTTGAAGGAGGCATTATTTCTGTTTTGCAGATGAAGAAACTAAGACTCTAAGGAGCAAGTAGCACAAGTTCACCTATCTTGGGAGCGACAGTCAGCATGTGAATTGGCAGAGGTACCCTTAATCACTGTGCTTTGCTGCCTCTCAATCTAGCCTTATATATAATCTAAAATTCTTTATCAATCTATCAGTATAATGTCATTTTTGTTAGATAAAAATCTAGTAAAACTATTGCTTAAGAGTATATTCATATATGCTAAAAATAAAATTTTACGAACAAGGTCATCATTAACACAGAATTGACAATCAGATTTGCTTCTGATAAGGAGACATGACGTGGGAACAGGGATAGTGGAGGCAGATCATTGATATTCTGGTTCCTGAACTGGCTGGTGGACTCACTGGTGTTTATTTGATTGTCATAAGTTACATCCATGTTGCACGTATTCTCTTGTATATGTCAGATATTATACAATACAAATTATAGTAATAGTTTCTTCCTTGACTTTTCCCTCATGCTTTCAGTTTCTTTTTGTTCTACTTGGCAGGGGATTTTTCTTCCAGCTGCTCCATAGCACTTTTAATTTTGTCCATCATACTTTTAATTCCCAAGATTTCTTTCTTGTTTCCTATTGCTCTGTCAACACAGCAGCCTAAAGTTACTTTGTAGCTGCAGCATCCTCTCAGATCTCTCTAAGTAAATTCACTGTGAGTTTTAAAAAGCCTTCCTGTTTCCTGAATCATTTCTGCTTCCTCTGGGACCCATTGTTGGACTTGTCATCTTGGTTGTCTTTCATGCTATTGTTTTCTTCAGTGGTTGGTGGACTTCAGTTCACAGTATGTACTTATGAATGAAGAATTAGCTGATGCATGAGGGAGCTGTTGCGAATAATCATTTTTAGGGAGCAGCTTGCTCAGGCTTAAATCCTGGGATCTTCAAAAGAGTGTCACTGTTCAAGGACAGGAGAGCTCTTCCCTAAGGCCTCTGGTCTAAACCCTCTTCCCCAGGCAGGCATTCCAACCCTAGACTCAAAAGTACAGATAGATAGTCTCCCATTTCCATCTCATTTATGACCTGTGGCTATTTCCCTCTCTTTCTTTTGAGCTTGGCTATATATTTTAAAGTTTTTTTGACAAAAATTTTTTATCAAACATGTAGGTGTTTGGGGTAATGATGAGGGTTCTCATATAAACTCAGTAGACTTTCTTGGCTGGAAGTCTACACTGTGACTTCCAAAGTCCTTTTAGAAAACATCTTTGCTTAAGAGATATTTAGTCTATCTCCATGCACAAGGAACTTTTGCACACACATCAAGAGAGCATATCAGAAAAACTTATGATCCTTTCTAGATCCTTTGGCTATATGAACCAGAGTTATCTGTTCAACCAGAAGCTATTTTTCTCTTTTTGTCCAAAAGCAGCCTCTTACTGTCTAGAATGTGACTTGTTGCCCTCTTATTGGCTCCTGGCTCACAGTGCTGTATCTTAGTGTATGGTTTTATGCCAATAATGTTGAAACTCTAAGCATAGAGACTTTCTAACCCTCATCACTTGCTTAGGCCGGGCCCGCACTTTGTTCTATGAGCAAATTGAGCATATATGCTGTCGTGCTGCCTATATTTCCCATGTCTAGTGTGTTGGTTGCAGCCTGGCCACTTGACACAAACAGGGCTGTGGCCATTCTCTAATGCCCACTATTCCAGTCCACTCACGGGTCTGTGATCTGGTTTGGTTTCCTGACAAGTATTCCAGGCCTCTCTTACTTGAACTCTGTCTTTTTGGGCATTTTGCCTACATTTTCCAGCTCCTTCCTGGGCTAAATTTTGTAGTTTAAATCCTCAGCAATTACTATTGAAAACTCTTAAGCTTTTATCTTCACTTATTCAGGGATGACCTCCAAATTATTATCTCTAGCTCATCCTATTGGATTTTTCCACTAAGGTACTCAAAATACCATTAAAATCAACATGAAGAATCATCTCTTCCCTAGCACTTCTCTCTTCTGGTTGTCTTTTCATGATCATCAAATTTATCCAAGCCAGAAATGTGAGAAGCATCATATACCATCCTTTTCTTTAACCCCCCATCTAAGCAATCAAGTCCTACTGAGCATAAATCTTAAATATTTCTCAATTCAATTCTTTCTTCCCATTCTTACTATCACAGCCCTTGCTGAGACACTGGGATAGAAATCTGACATTATCTCTTCTTGTTTAAAGTCTGAGGGGCTCCTACTGCCTACAGGTCAATGCTTGGGGTCCCTGTGCTGGGGACCCCAGCCCCCTACCAAAGGTATGTTCACCTGGAAATTATGAATGTGACCTTACTTGGAAAATGGGTCTTAATTAACTTAAGGACATTTGAATGAGATTGTTCTGCATTAGGATGGGTCCTAAATCTCAAAACAAGTGACCTTATAAAAGAATAGAAGGGGAGAAGACATACAGAGAAGGCAGTGTGAAGACAGGGGCAGAGATTGGAGTTGTGTGTCCACAAGCCAAGGAGTGCCAAGGCTTGTCAACAGCCACTAGATGGATTTGAGAGAGGCCTGAACTGGCTTCCCTCAGATCCCCCAGAAGGAATTAACCCTGTGAACATCCTGATTCCAGACTATGAGACTGTGAGAGATTCCAGATCACCAGACTGTGAGAGAACATATTTGTTCTTGTAAGCCACCTTAGCGGTAGTTTGTTACAGCAATAGGTACTTGTATTAGCAAACTAATATACTCCTCACATGGTGAACAAGGCCCTTGGGTTCCATTGCTGAACCCCCATGCCTCAGCACTGTTGTGTTATATTTGAGTTTAACTGCATGACCCATGGTTTTTCTCAGCACAGACTGCATTTTTGTTGTTTCCACAATTTTACCCACTTCTTCCCCTCTTCCTGAAACCTGCGTGCCTGAGCCCTGCTGAGACCCGGGCCCATTTTTCTGTCTCTCATTACTTCAGAGTTTGCCTTGGGCCTTTTCTTCAGGAATCTTGCTGTGACTCTCTCAGGTGAGGTGGGGGCCCTCTTTGCTCCCTATGTGGGTTACTTACCTACATGGAGCAAAAGTGTAAGGCACTAGCAGGAACCGTTGTTGATACATCTGTCCTCTTCTCCTCACATTCATATTGGAGCTGATTCTCATTTGAAAGCTAATCTTGAGGTTTTATAAGGCAAATATGTATTACTTTTTAGCCTTTTGAAACCTACATGTTGTGTGAAAAGCCAAAAATGAATTCTGAAAAGAAGAAAACCATCAGCCTGCTATGGTTTGAATGTATATGCATCCCTCCAAAATGTGTATGTTGGAACTTAACCCCCAAGGTGGTAGAATTAAGAGGTGGCACACTTTGGAAGTAGTTAGATCATGAGGGCTCTTTCCTCATGGATAGGATTCATTCCCTTATGATAGAGGCTTCAGAGAGCTGCCTTTCAGCCCTTTTACTCCCTCTGCTATGCGAGGACACCTAGACAGTGCCATCTGTGAGAAAAAGCCTTTCAGACTCTGAACCTGCTGGTTCTCCATCTTTGACTTCCCAGCCTCCAGAACTGATATAAATAAATTTCTATTATTTATAAATTACCCAGTCTGTAGTATTTTGTTACAGTAGTACTTATGAACCAATAAGCCCTGTTGTGGAAATTATTCCTATGGCTTACAAGGGAGAGACCAAGTCTGCATACAGCCACCACTGTTGAAGAAACCTTCAAAAACTTTAGCTTTCAAAGTAAAAAATAAAATAATTGGAGGAGAATCAGGGAAATAAAGATTCAAATATTTGTTTCCCTTTGTCAAGAGGAGAAAGGAGAAAAGGAGGAGTAGGGATTCAGAGCACTGATTGACATTAGATATTTAATTTCCTCAAATCTTACTCTAAATTATGTATCAACTACTTCTATCATTTATGGGATATTGTACTAATTGAAAATGATGCTTATAGGTCCTATTAAGTTAAGGATCTTTGATGCTATTTAGGATTTCTATAAGAAATGCATAGTTGAGAAGAAAAGCATGCTCTCTCTCTCTCTTTTTTTTTTTTTTTTTAACTCAGTTTGCTACCTGTTTTGGCCCTTTCCCGCTGCTATGACAAAATACTACAGGCTGGGTGATTTATAGAGAACAAATTTGTTTCTTTACAGTTCTGGAGACTGAGGAGCCCAAGATAAAGACATTGGTGGGTTCAGGTAAAGGCCTAGTCTAGAGAGAAGACCAGGCCTGGTCTTAGAAGCAGAGATTCTAAGATGAAACTTTCTGCTGCCTCCTCTGGAAAGGATGAACACTGCATCATCACATGGCAGAATAGCAGAAGGGTGAAAGGACTAAACACTGTGTAAAGCTTCTTTAGGGCCTTAGGGCCTTAATCCCATTCATAATGGATTATCATGACCCAATCATCTCCTAAATACTTTACCTCTCAAAATTATCACACTTGAGATTAAGTTTCAACATAAAATTTGAAAGGGACACAAACATTCAAACCATAGCACCACCCTTATGAGAAGAATGGGCTACTAATAAAGGTACTATGTTCATCTTGTGTAAAGAGAAATTAGAAAAAGATGAATTGATTTTTAAATATTTTCCTTCTAGATCATACCTGAGTTGTGGCAGATATCATGATGCTCATACTTATAAGAGCAAAATTGGAAAATATAGAAAGCAGAACCAAGAGGTGTTTCTTTTTTTAATGGTAGCCATGTGATGGTATACTTTTGGTATGCTGTAATCTGATACTCAAAAACATAAGTATATATATATATATCTTAATTATTCTGGAATTTCTATGCTTTAATTGCTGCTTGTGCAAGATTATCTTAAAGCCACGCTCCTGAAACAGGAGTATGTACATTATGAATTCATGAGACCTAAAATTAAATGTGGTACTTGTAGGGGCATTAACTTTCTTCATTTATTCATACTACAAATATGTTTTGAAGTAAACAATTTCCTAACATATGCTATGTGGAGTGTGAATAAAAAAGAGTGGAGTCAAGAAGAACGCTGAAGTTTGAGGAATAATAATACCATTTCCTGAAATCAGGAAGCTTGCTGAAAGGGAATGCTAAGAACTTAAGGGCTTGTTTTCTCCACTTAGGCATTTTATTTATTTATTTATTTATTTATTTATTTATTTTTGAAAGAAAGAAAAAGAGAGGAAAGAAAGTGAGAGTGAAAGAAAGAAAAAAGAATGTAAGAGAGAGAGAAAGAGGGAGAGAGAACGAGATTGTTGTTCTATTGCCCGGGCTAGAATGCAGTCTAAAAGTGGGTATAAAAAACCTGTTTTATGCCAATAATTGTGCTTAACAATGGAGATAGGAAGGAATAAGAGATGAAAATAACAAACAAGCAGCCAACCAATATTTTATTTAAACCTGTGAAATGCTATGCAATTGCTGGGGAGTGATTTACTTCCAATTATGCGGTCACTTTTAAAATAGGTGTAATGTGATACTGAGAAAAATGTATGTTTTGTGGATTTGGGGTGGAGAGTTCTGTAAATATTTGTTAAGTTTACTTGTTCCAGGTCTGAGTTCAAGTCCT
>CAUYLG010047554.1:0-14644 GCA_963573385.1 Cacajao melanocephalus | reverse complement strand
AATATATATATAATATAGTATATAACATATAATAATAATATATATTTATATATAGTTATATATTTATATATAGTCATATATATTTATATATAAATATATAGCTATATATATAGTTATATATAGTTATATATAGTTATATATATATTATATATATAGTTAGTATATGATTTTTTTATGTCACAAAGCAAAGGCAAAGTGCTAATTTACACAAAAAAAGTTTGAAAATTTAACTTTCTTTTTTTAAGAAACGGAGTTGCAGTAAGTTGCCCAGACTTGTCTTGAATTCCTGGCTTCAAGCAATTCTTCCATGTTGACTTCCCAAAGCACTGTAATTCAAGCAGGTGTGAGCCACCACGCCTGGCCTGAAATTTCACTTTCTTGTTTTAGAAGAAAACTTTATCTCTTCACTTAAGAAAATCCTGGACTTTATAGATTTAAATAGAATGTTTAAAAATAAATGAAAAATTTTAAATAAAGCAATCCAATCTAGATGATATAAGATGAACATTGGAATGGGTGAAGCCTTTCTAAACAGAAAAAAACAAACAAACAATGGAATAATATTTAAAAGACAAAAAAGTGGTTCTTGACTGCTAATGGTTAAGAACATAAGGTATATAAATTATAAATACATGTATCAACACATATTCAATTGCACATTTACCTATTTATATATACATACACATACTTATATACATGTTATATGTATTTATGTATGTGCAAATAGAACTATATTCTTAATAAATAACTCATAATTTAGATAAATGCTACAAAATAAATGTTATATGGGATATCTGGGCAAAGAACAGAAAAGACTTTAATACCAACATGTAAGTCATGGAAGAATTTTTAAAAGGCAAAGAAATGCTTATCCTTAGTAATAATTAAAATGCATATGAAAATAAGATTTTTTTGGAAAACTCAATCAAAAATGATTTATTGGTGGAAAGACTGGTGAGATTGGATATCTCACATACACCTTAACTGTATAAATTTTCTCAACATCAGTCTATACAAACTATTCAGTAGAATTTACATATCTCTGAGGGATCTTTCTAAGACATCAGCAAATTTGAAGACTCTGCAGCATATAATTTACCTTATTAATATGTATTAAATATTATTCACTACTTAAATGACCTTTTAAATCTTTAACAAGAATAATTGTGCAAAAAGCAATTAGTAGAGAACAATAAAATCAAATCGAGGCATAAGTTTGAAGTAGTTGGCTGGATTTTTTTTTTTTTCAGAGAATCTTTTTGCATTTAAAGTTTTATCTGCATAGTAGCAGTTTGGTATGATTATAAAATAGTATACAAGAGAAAGACAGGAATAAAGAATTTTAGAGACAAATGATTTCAAATGCAATCTTTGAATTATGGAACTGTGACATGGTGATGAGGGAGCATTTAATTTATCCTACCGGGATGTCTTACTTGGGTGATTGCCCTTTCAGGTCCTGGTACTGGGTGTGGTCCCCGGCGACTCGACTTTGGAAAGCACCAGAGATTCAGCTGCCCCGGCCCTGGCGTTTTCCTCCTACTCTATCATTAAATCTTATCTCACCAAAACTTGCTAACTTCAGTTCTTCAAGGCTGTCTCAAGGGCCTGATGAAATCTCTGCAGTCTTAGAATATACTTTGACCCGAATTTATATATCTATGATTACTACTAGGATATCTTAAATAGGAAGCTGCAGGTGAGTGGACCACAGCTATTTCATGTATTTTCTTAAGTTTTTTCTCATTTGGTTGGAGGTGTTGAAGCCTGAAATTATCCACTGAAAAATGCAGTGTTGAGTTTAGTCCTGGCCATGCCACTAACTGACCTTGTGAGCTTAGTGTGCTATTTCACTTCTCTGCACCTTGACTTTATTATAATAGAGTCTGATATCATTTTTTTCCTATTATGGTCTCTCCACTTTTAGGATGAAGAATAAGATTTAAAATTAGACTAGTGGTTTTCTCTTTAAATAAAATAAACAAAAGATTTAAGTATCTGTAATTCTACTAGGTAAGGGACAATTTCCAAATTTTAAATTATTACTCAAATTGAATGTTCAAATGCCACTGTTGGACAGTTCTAAAGTCTGTATGTGATTTCCTCATTCCCCTGCTCATAAACCTTACCTAAAATAGAAACTCTTTCATCTGACATTTAAAGTTGAGGCCACAATTTGCCATCTATTTACTTTTCCAGTTTTATCTCTTATCACAATTTCTATTTCAAACTGGGCATTTTGATTTGACTCAGATATATTCTCTACACATTTTGTCTGTTCCTTCTTTCTGAAATGTACCATCTCTGTCTCACCCTCATTTCTGACAGTTAAAAATCCTTTCCAAATTTCAAGATACAGCCACCATTTATATTTATATTCAAGATATTGCTACCTGACATCTTCTAGGCCAGGCTAAAAGCTTTTTACACAAGAGCTGATTTTATGCTAAAACCAGTCCTACAGAGTAAATGTTATTCTCATTTTACAATTTGTAAAATTGCAAAGGAGGAGTCATTGCCCACGACATACAGATTCAATTCAGAACAATTAGAGACTTTGACCAGGAGTTCACAGTTAATGGGTGGCAAAGCTGGGGTCTGTACAGATGGCTCTGGGCCTCAAAGCATGTGCTACCTCCTTATGAAAACTCACTTCCATAAAGTTAGCAAATTGAGCACCTACTAGATGCCTGGAGTAGAGATCCTGAGATGAAGGAAACATACCCTGCCCCCGGGGTCTCACCATCCTCACATCTCCAAGAAGAAGTTGTTTCTTCCTTTCAGTTACACTATGTATTTTATCTCTTAGAGACATTTCTTGTATTTTAAATTTATTCTTAAGTTTTATTTTGATAATTTATCAAAGTGATTATTGCTTTGCCTTTATATCTAAAATAAGATTGAAGAAGGTAGAGATCTTAACTAACTTATTTATCAGTTGTTTTGGTTGCTGGTGTTCTCTGCTTTACATAAAATATTGAGAATTAATGATCACTGAATTGGATGGAATAGAAAATTCACACATGTATGTACTGAATTGTGCATATGTATGTTGGAAAAAAACAGTATGTCATTTAAAAATTAAAAAATACATTTATATTTCTAGTGATATGTCTTATTACCAGAAGTCTCCATTGTAACCACAGAAAGTTTCAGGTGTGAGTCCCTGGAGTAAATTCTCCTCCTTTAGTCTCACCTGTAACAGAATCTACTTAAATCCTGACAGAGGCTAACCAAATATCAAGCCTTATTTATTTGTATATCTTGAATTATTTGATATTTAAAATATCTGAGAAAAATTGGGTATACTTTATCATTTTCATTTTATAGACAGGAAAACTAAATTTGAGAGATATTAGGTGAATTCCCACAGCCACAAATATATTTTAGTGCAAAGGCAGAACTACAATCCAGGTTTTCTAATGCAGTTTTTGCAATAATAGGTCTTTGTGAGACTGTTCAAAAGAGCACAAGCCCAAATTAGTGCATTTTCTGGTGGTCTAGTCAGGACATCATGTCCAGTACTTCCAGGTTTTGTGGTGGATCTTACAAAATGTTTCACAATAGGCAAAGATAATTGAAGTTCCTGCCCATATTATGATTTTGCAGATAACTGTCTAGTGTGAGGTGTTGATAAAGAATCTGAAGTAGCATCAGCTCATTGTTAACACAGCTAACCCTGCAGATTATTAAAATGGAGCTTGATTTTTCTCAGCATTGTTCAAAGAACTTTTTATGGTGATGGAAATATTCTATATGAGAACTATCTAACACAGTAGCCACTAACCACATAGGGCTATTGAAAGCACTTGAAATATATGGCCAGTGTCTCTTAAAAAACTGATCTTTAAATTTAATTTAATGAAAAAATTGTTTTAAATCAATAAATTATAATTGTATATAATTATGGTATACAGAGTGAGATTATATATATATATATATAATTAATATATAATACACTATTGTTAACTATAGTCACCATGCTGTGCAATAGATCTGACAAAATGTGTTTATCCTGTCAAACTGAAACTTTGTATCCTTTGACCAACTTCTTCCCGTTTACCTCTCCCCTTACCTCTGGTAACTATTTGTCTACTCTCTGCTTCTATGAGTTTGCTTGTTTTAGATTCCACATATAAGTGGGAACATGCAGTATTTGTCTGTGTACCTAACTTATTTAATATAATATCCAGATTCATCCTTTTTTTTGCAAATGATAGAATTTTCTGTTTGAAGGCTGAATATTATTATATTGCTAATGTATATCACATTTTCTTTATTCATTCATCCATTGATGAACACTAAAATTGCTTCCAAATCTTGACTGTTTTGAATAGTGCTACACTGAATGTGAGAGCACAGGTATCTGACACACTGATTTGAAATCCTTCAGCTATATATCCAGAAGTGGAATTGCTGGGTCATATCATATTTTAATGTTCTGAGGAACCTCCATACCGTTTTCCATAAGGGCTATACTAATTTACATTCCTACCAATAGCGTACAGGGGTACCCTTTTCTCCACATCCTCACGAACCCTGGTTATCTTTGTCTTTTTGATAATAGCCAGTCTGACAAATATAGGTGATGTCTCATTGTGGTTTTAATTTTCATATTTCTGATGTTTAATGATGTTGGGAATTTTTTTAATACATCTGTTTGCCATTTGTTGGTCATTTGTTACACTTCCTAACTTGATTTCTTCTTTTGAGAAATGTCTATTCACGACCTTTGCCCATTTTTGAAATCAAGTTATTGGTTTTCTTGCTCTTGAGTTGTTTGAATTACTTTTATATTTTGGATATTAACTGCTTATCAGATGTCTGGCTTGCTAATATTTTCTCCCAGTCCATAGGTTGTCTCTTCACTCTGTTGTTTCCTTTGCTATGCAGAAGCTTTTATGTTTGATGTAATACAATCTGCTTTTGCTTTTGTTTCCTGAGCTTTTGGAGTCAGATTCAAGAAATCATTGCCCAGACCAATGTCATATAGTTTTCCCCTATCTTTTCTTTCTGTCATTTTAGAGTATCTGGTCTCATGTTTAAGTGGTAGTTCCTATTTTGGGTTGATTTTTGCGGATGGTGTGAGAAGAGTGTCTAATTTCATTCTAATGCACATGGATATCCAATTTTCCCAACACCCTTTGTTGCAGAGACTGCCATGTTTCCGTTATAGTTTGTTCTCTGGATAGTTGCTACTGAATGGGTGTGTGTGTTTCCTTTTCTGTCTTGTTCTAACTTGTAATATATTAGTCTCTAGGTTATTTATTATTTTATTTGAAGAAAGAGATTTTTGTTTAATTATATCCATAGTTTTTTTTGGAGTGGTGCTGGGGTGGGAGAGGTATTCTACTGTTGTCTCTCTATATTTTTCCTTTTTATAGTGTCCTTTGTGAGAGTCTTAATTTATATATTTTTCTTCTTTTTTATTTTCAAATATATGAAATTGTGATTATTATTCTCACTGCTTTGTCTTCTGTCTGCATTTTTTTTTTTTTTTTTGAGACAGGGTCTCACTCTGTCACCCAGGCTTAAGTGCAGTGGCACAATCTCCCTTTGCAGCTCAGACTCCTGGGCTCAAACAATCCTCCTGCCAGTTCTGAGTAGCTAGAACCACAGGTGCATGCCAACAAGCATGGCTCATTTTTAAATTTTTTGTAGAGACGGACTCTCACTGCGTTGCTCAGGCTGGTCTTCAACTCCTAGGCTCCTGCCTTGGCCTCTCAAAGTGTTGGAATTACAGGCATGAGCCACCACACCTGGCCTGCAAGTTTGGGTATATAGTTTCTAACTAACTAACTTTACATATGAATTTTTTAAGCTGAAGTGTTAGTGTAAAGATATTTTAAAATTTCTTAGGGAATTCGTTTTAGCTATTTTTTTCACTACTAATCTGTAATGACATAGCATATATTCTGCCATTTGGAATTTATTCAAATTTTCTGTTACATACTACATGGCACTTTTGGGGGAAGACACATGAGTGTTTGAAAACAACATCACTTACTCTTTTGGGGAGCTTATTGTTTTATGGATTTATTAGTTCAGGATGGCAAAGTGTGTTATTTAATTCTGTATACCCTTACTGATTTTTATGTAATAGAGTAGTTTTTGACATCTGGACTTATGATTTATTTTTTCTTATAATTCTAATGTACTTTTCTTTATATAGCTTGAAGCTATACTGTTAGATTCAAAACTCTCCAAAACTATTATATCTTCTTGTAAGATGGTATCTTTTCTCAATACCTGTTAATAAAATATATACAATAATCATATTTCATGTTATTATTCTAGTTGCTTCTCCTCTAAACATTTTCCTGGTTAATATTTTCCTAGTCCTTCATTTACTTAATTTGTATTCAATTTTGGTTCACAATTTTTATTTAAATAGATGAATATTTATGTTATGGGAATCTTGATTCTTCAAGACAGCTAATTCTATTTATCAAGCAAGAGAAATATTAACCTTAACAGATGGACTCATTCATTTTTCCTTAACATTCTGGCTCAACAACCAGAATGTTACAAAGATTAAAAAAAAAATGACAGTATTATGCACAACTTTATGCTAATAAGTTTGACAATTTAAATAACACGGGAAAATTCCTTGAGAAATACAGCTTACTGAAAGTGATACCGTTTTTTAAAAAGTCTTGGTTTATTGTTAATGATAAAGTTACCTGTGGGTGGAGTGAGTTTTTCAGTGTCCCTTGAGGTCAGAAGATAGCCGCATGCTTAAGCAACCGGACTTCCTGGCTGAAAAGGAATTTCAGCATACTTGGCTATCAAGAAACAGTATGTTGATTGCACATACTATTGTTTGAAGAGTTTCTAGAAATTTTATGAATAAAAGTAGTTTTTGAACATTGACATTTGACAGATTCATTATGTTATATGTATTATGAAATGTAACCTGAGAAAAATATTTCTTTTAGTGAAATATGAGTGGTTTTTATAATCCAGCAGAGGCTGCAGAAATGTGGTTAAAGACTCTACTTTCAGGAAGAATTTTTATAGTTCATTACTCACTGCGTATTTTGCTTAGTGTGAGGAAGAGATGGAAAGTTCTCTTTTAACCATTGCTTCACTGAAACTGCTGTTAACCATTGGTAATCACTCCCTGAACCACAATCCCACCCCCACCACTGAAGAATACAGAGGAAAAGACTGCAGTCTCAGAATGACCTTTATTCTTTGGCTTATCAGAAAAAAAGCTCTCGTTAGAGCTCTCTAGACTTTTTTCTGTTTGTTAAAGAGTCAAATAGAGTAGTATGTCAATTAATTTGATAATTATGTTTATAACAAGCAATTTTCTTGATGCAGTCTAGGAGTCTTTGGTTGTCAAATATACTTACACAAGCAACCATATATCACAATTTTACTTCCAAGTTTGGCGCTTTTGAGAATACTGAGAATCTGAGGTTCTACCTTTTCTAGGACTGGCTTAGATTTTGGATAAGTCTTATGTGCTGCATTTGTAAATATAATGGACATTTCGGCCAATTCTAGAATTTGAAGAAGAAAGTCACTTTCTATTAAAATGCCGAAGGTATTTCTCCATTGTTCTAGCATCCAGTTCTGCTGTTAAAAAGTTCAAGGTTTTTCTAATTCTTATTTCTTTTTTGGACATCTATATTTTTAGCCTATCATGAGAATATGTACTTTCATCTAAGTGTTCCAAACTTTTATGAATATGTGATATTTGGAATAGCCTTTCAATTTAGAGACCCCCCCCGCCTTTTTTTGAGAGAGAGAGAGAGAGAGAGAGAGAGAGATAGACTCTTTCTCTGTCACCCAGTCTGGAGTGCAATGGCACAATCTTAGCTTACTACAGTCTCCATCTCCCAGGTTCAAGTGATTCTGCTGCCTCAGTCTCCTGAGCAGTTGGGACTACAGGTGCCTACCACATCTGGCTAAGTTTTGTATATTTTGGTAGAGATACGGTTTCACCATGTTGGCCAGGCTGGTCTCAAATTCCTGACCCCAAGTGATCCATCTGCCTTGGCCTCCCACAGTGCTGGGATTACAGGCATGAGCCACAGCTCCTGGCTGAAATCTAGAGATTTTTTAATTCTGCTGTAAAAACAAATTTATTTCCCTCTACATTCTCTCTTCTCTTTCTGGAGTTTACATTAATAAATCAGATATTACACTTCCTAACTCGATTCTTTGATTTTTGTACGATTTCTGTCATATCTTTCACTATTTTCCACACATTTTTAGGATATTTTCTTGACTTTATTTTCTAACCTTCCTATTGATTTTTTTTTTATTATGGCTATCAACTTTTCAGTATTTAGGAGTCCTTTGTTGTTAGCTGATTTATATTTTTTATAACATTCTTTTCTTTATTTTTAGATATTATTTCATCTTGTCTCTTGCTAAGGATATCATTTCCATTTGCTCTCTACATTATCTCTGTTTGCTCCAAATTTCCTTCTTCTGCTTGTTTATTTTTATCTCTCTTATTGGAGGTTTTCCGAACTGGTGACCCTTGGCTCATTGTTTATATTCTAAGTGAGACACTGAAAAGCTCATTGGAGCTCTGTGAATATGGATGGAATTCTTCTTGATAAACTTCACTTTTGAATGACAGAATGATGATTCAGCCTTAGCTGATGCCCCCGAATATCAGTCAATGGAAATCTTTTCCTTGAGCTCTTCATTTTCTTCTATGAAAATTGAAGGGGAGGTATACTTAGTAATTTAAAGCCTGTCTCCAGCCCAGGGACTATAAACACCTCAGACCTGCCATGTTTATCTTCCAGACTTCTGAACAGTCACGGTAGAACAATGATGGACAAGCCCAAGTGTCTCAGATGTAAATCTTGTGAACTGGTTGTAGCAGACTGCCATGGGACTGTGAATTTTAGGTTTGTTTTAAGCAACAACACCTCTGAAACTACAAGCTCTAACTAAAAATTTCCAAATGTGTAATAATATAGATACTAAATAAAAATGATTTTTATATAGCATTTAATTAATCACATGGTCTACCAGTGATCCTTGTGTTTTGTTTTGTAAATACTGCCCCAGAGCACAGTGACTGAGCCTGGGTCCAGGTTTGTATCTCCTGGGCTAATTCTAAGCCAAGTTACTTAGAACCTCTGTGCCTCAATTTTTGTTTTCTCCAAAGTGGGTAATAATAGTATCTATTTCATAAATTATAAGAAATAATTGAGTTTATATATATATATAATATTAGCATAGTACTTAGAACAATATTTATGTATAATGCTTTTTGACAATAATTAACTATTATTTTGTCTAAAATTTTAAAAAAATTACAGCTTTTTTTTTTTGTTTATTTAGGTCTCCTTTAATGACTTTTAGCAATGTCTTGTAGTTTTGTAGTTTTCATTCTTTTGTTAAATTCATACTTGAATATTGTTGCGATATTAAAAATTCCATTTCCAAATACTAGAAATATTTGTTTCTAATATTTAGACATTCAAATATCTTTTAAAACTATTGACCATGTTTTCTATGACCTTGCTAATTTGATTTATTAGCTCCAATAGTGTTTTTATGTTTCTTAGAATTTTATCTACAAACAATTATGTCATTTGCAAATGACCTATTTTCTTCCAATTGTTATGTATTTATTTATTTGATATTGGAAAAAAGGGCCATCATTTCTTTGTTCCTGACTTAGGAGATAGTATTCCATATTTTACCATTAGGCATAAGATAGACTTCTGGCTATTAATAGGTATCTTTTATTAGACTGAGGATATGTCTTTCCACTCCTAATCATTTATGAGTAGATGTTAAATTTTACTAAATGCTTTTTTTATACCAATTGAAATGATCATATAATTTTCTTCTTTCTTCCATTCATATAGTAATTTTTATTATTTGCATTTTATTGTTATACCATTCTTGATTCATGAAATTCTCCTTCATTATGATATATGTCATATAAAATGTCACATATATCAACATTACATATTATCGACATGATATGATTATGACACTATTGTAATTACCTGGCTGGGGTAATGTTTGTCAGGTTCTCCACTGGAAATTTACTAGTTTTCTACCAGTTTATGTAATGTTCTCTTTGAAAGAAACACTATGTGCAGTTTGCTCTTGAATGAGAGTTTGTCTCACTTCCTCAAGGATAGAGTGTGCACCTACATTATTTGGCATTCTTTCGCAAGGGAATTTTTCCTATTCTCTCCCACTTATTTGTTATTCAATCATGTATTTACATCATGGATGTTTATTTAATGCTTTGGTTTTCAATTCAATGCTGATTTTTTTTATTGTACAAATTGCTTCAACTTTGACCATTGGAAGCTCTTTCAGTTGATTCCTGTGTCCTTTTGATATATTCCATCAATTTTTTGAGCACTTCCTCATTTTCTGTTACTATGAGTTCTTCCAGGATCATACTATGTATTTCCTGCCTCAGTTTTAGAATCAGCTACTTTCCTAAGGAGACTTGATTTCTTTTATTAGAGAATCTGTTAGAAACAAAAATCTGAGTGCCAGGAGTGCTCTTTGTACACCTGGAATTTAACTATTTCTAGGCACTTTCAGCTGACAAAACAAGAAAGTATGTGCATGCATATTTGCCCATGTGTATACATTTATCCATAAATATTTTTATATGTGATCATCTGTATTTATATCAAGCTAAACATGAATTTATATTGGTTTCCTCATCTCTAATTCATTACTATGTGGATCATCTTAGCGTCTTCCCCTTGCTTGTCTATAAATTCACACTTCAACAATGAGAAGCCTGGCTCTACAATGCGCCATTCATTTACTTAATTGTTCAATTGAGGTATACATGTATAGTGGTACTAGAATTGTTTTTCTGTACCTCCATGGAAAATTATAAGTGAGAGTAGAGTTGTTTTGCGTAGTTGCTTTGCTTTTAGCCTTATAGATTGTCCTCATTTCTAAACTTAACTTAGGTCATCACTTTCTTCTCTTCCCCTTCTGTCTTCCTGCCTTCCTCAATGAGATTTCTTTATACATTTGTAATACAATTCATTTTTAAAATCACATATTGCATTCTATTTTAGGATCTGATGACTTCCTGAATGACTTTTAAAATAGTTGCATACATCAAGTTTCACTCTTTTTGATATAAAGGTCTACAGGGTTTTAATAAATGTACAATGTCATATATTCATTATTACAGTATCAAACATAGTTTCACTGCTCTAAAAAATATCCAGTAATTCACCCACTCAACACTTTCTCCTGGAAAACCCCTGACAATCAATAATCATTTATCATTTTTATAATTTTGACTTTTCCAGGATATCATATAATTGGAGTCAAACAGCATGTGGTTTTTGCTGATTGGCTGCTTTCATTTAGCTATCTGCATTTAAGATTTATTCATGTCTTTTGTGGCTTAAAAGCATAATTCTTTTTACCATTCAATAATATTCCATTGTATGGATGTACCAGTTTGTTCATACATTCACCTATTGAAGGACATATTGTTTGCTTTCAAATTTTTGCAATCATAAATAAAGCTGCTATAGACATACATGTGGAGGTATTTTTGTGGACATAAATTTTCTAACGGGTTACTAAATGTCTAAAAGTATGACTCCTGGCTCATATGGTAAGACAGTCCTCACCTTTGGAAGAAAATGCCAAACTGTCTTTCAAAGTGGCTGTGCAATTTTACATTCTCACCAGCAATGAATGAGAGTTCCAGCTGCTCTGCATTATAACCAGCAATTGACAGTTTAAATTTGTTTTGTTTTTTAATTTTAGCCATTCTAATAGTAGTGTAGTGGTGTCTTATTATTGTTTGAATTTGTAATTTCCTATTTACAAATGATGTTTAGCATCTTTTTGATGTGCTTATTTGCCTTCTGTATATCTTTGGTCAGGTGTCTGTTCAGAACTTTTACCCATTTAATTGCATTGCTTACTTTCTTATTGTTGAGTTATAAAGGGCCTTTGTGTATTTTATATACAAATCTTTTTATTATATATTTCAAATATTTTTTCACTACTGTGGTTTGTCTTTTGATTTTCTTCACAGTGTCATTTGGAGAGCAGGCATTTTTAATTTTGAGAAAGTCCAATTTATCATTTTTCTCACGGATTGTATTTTTGGTGTTGTATCAAAAAAATCTCATAATCAAAACCCAAGGACATATAAATTGTTTTTGCTGTTTTTTACTTGAAACTTCATAGTATGAATTTTACAGTTAGATGTATGTTTCATTTTGAGTTAATTTTCATGAAAAGTGTCGAATGTGTACTTTTTTTTGCATATGGACATCCAATTGCTTTAGCACTATTTGTTGAAAACACAACAAATCTCTTCTCCATTGAATTCCCTTTGCTCATTTGTTAAATATCAGTTTCCTATAGTTATTTGAGAAAGTGTCTAGACCCTATTTTGTTTCATTGATAGATTTTTCTATTTCTCTCTGAATATCTTGCTGCTTTGATTATTGTAACTTTGTAGTAAGTATTGAATCAGTTATTTTGAGTCATCCAACTTTGTTTTATTCAGTATCGTGTTGGTTATTCTAGACTTTTTGCCTTTTGATATAAACTTTAGATTCAGCTTGCTGATATTTACAAAATAGCATGCTGAGATGTTGATTGAGATTGTGTTGAATCCATAGATCAATTTAGGAAGAAATAACATCTTAACAATCTTGAATCTTCCAATCCATGAACACAAAATCTCTCATTTTTGTAATGTTTAATTTTTGTGAGTACATAGTAGGTATATATATTTATGGGGAATATGAGATATTTTATTAAGATCTTTAATTTTTTCATTGGAGTGTTGTAGCTTTCCACGTATAGATCCTGCACATTTTTTTGTTAAATTTATACACAAATATTTCTGTGTTGGTGCTATTACAAATGGCATTGGTCTTGTTTTGTTTCATTTTGAGAGCGTCTCACTCTGTAATCCAGGCCAAAGTTCAGTGGCATGACCATATCTCATGGCAGCCTCAACCTCCTGGACTCAAGCAATTCTCTTGTCTCAGCTTCCCAGGTAGCTAGGACTACAGGTATATGCCACCATGCCTGGCTAATTTTTAATTTTTTTGTAGAAACAGGATCTCATCATGTTGCCCAGGCTAGTCTTCAACTCCTAGCCTCAAATACTCATTGGCCTCATTACCTCTCAAAGCACAAGAATTACAAGCTTTAGCCACCACACCTGGCCTTGTCTTTAAATTCAAAATGCCAGTTATTCATTGCTGGTGGTGTTGCTGGAAGGCCCAGAAGGGTCTCTGGACACTGGTGGGACCCAAGACCTAGCAAGTTTTTAGGTTCTTGACATCTTTGTAAGAAAGAATTCAGGGACCAGTCAGAATAAAGTGAAAGGCAAGAAGCTTTTATTGTGAAGCAACAGTACGCACTTAAGAGAGAAGTATTGGTGGACTCATGGGAATGAGTTGTGCACAACAGAGTTTGTGTTTTATTATTATTATTATTATTATTATTATGCTGTAAGTTCTGGGATACATGTGCAGAACGTGCAGGCTTGTTACATAGGTGTACATGTGCCATGGTGGTTTGCAGCATCCATCCCCCGATCATCTACAGTAGGTATTTCTCCTAATGCTGTTTCTCTCCCTCCACCCCCTGCTATCCCTCCGCTAGCCCCCCACCCACCAACAGGTCCTGGTGTGTGATGTTCCCTTTCCTGTGTCCATGTGTTCTCATTGTTCAACACCTACTTATGAGTGAGAACTTGCCATGTTTGGTTTTCTGTTCTTGTGTCAGTTTAAGAATGATGGTTTCTAGCCTCACCCATGTCCCTGCAAAGGACATTAACTCACCCTGTTTTATGGCTACATCATATTCCATGGTGTATGTGCCATGTTTTCTTTTTTTTTTTTTAAGTTCTGGGGTACAGGTGCAGATCTTGCAGGACTGTTGCATAGATATACACATGCCATGGTGGTTTGCTGCCTCCATCCCCCAATCACCTACATTTGGCAGGTGATAACACCTAATGTTATCCCTCCACAATCTCCCCAAACCCTGCTATCCCTCCCCTAGCCCCCATCCCCCAACAGACCCCAGAGTGTAATGTTCCCCTTCCTGTGTTCATGTGTTCTCATTGTTCAGCACTTACTTATGAATGAAAACATGTGGTGTTTGGTTTTCCGTTCTTGTGTCAGTTTGCTGAGAATGATGGCTTCTAGTTTCATCCATGCCACTGCAAAGGACATGAACTCAGCCTTTTTTATGGCTGCACAGTATCCCATGGCATATATGTGCCACATTTTCTTTATCCAGTCTATCATTGATGGACATTTGGGCTGGTCCCAAGTCTTTGCTATTGTAAACAGTGCCACAGTGAACATACGTGTGCATGTGTCTTTATAATAGAATGATTTATAATCCTTTGGGTATATACCCAGTAATGGGATTGCTGGGTCAAATGGTATTTCTATTTCTATATCCTTGAGGAATTGCCACACTGTCTTCCACAATGGTTGAACTAATTTACACTCCCACCAACAGTGTAAAAGTGTTTCTATTTCTCCACATCCTCTCCAGCATCTGTTGTCTCCTGATTTTTTAATGATCGCCATCCTAAATGGTGTGAGATGGTATCTCAATGTTGTTTTGATTTGCATTTCTCTAATAACCAGTGATGATGAGTTTTTTTCATATTTTT